>QVTF01019574.1:600000-866925 GCA_003573665.1 Oxygymnocypris stewartii | reverse complement strand
AGCAGTTTGCACTCAATGAATATGTTTATGAAATAAAACTTTAGTTTTGTTTTATTTAGTTAGAAATTAAGTTTATGAATTTTTGAATATTTTGTAGATTGTTGAAAGTGTATTTTCTCTCTTATTTTAACTCTTTTGAGATGCTGGGAGTAGTAAAGCGTGTACATTTTCAAAATAAGATTCCCTGTGTATTTCAAGCTTTTTTATAATTAAAATGTATTATTCCTTTTTTACAGATTATTGGTTTTTCCGAGATTCGGTAAACTGTATCTGGCTTTCAGTGTAAACCTTACATTTAATGTATTTTTACTAGTGTTAAGAATATTATTATTTTTAAATACATTGCCGGTGTATTTACAATACAATATAAAGATTAGCCAATATCGATTGACCTTACCTCAATGTGTGTAGAGGTAGTTAATTCAAAGCTGCTAATTCTGTCATTTACTTATTCATTCCAAGCTTGTATGACTTTCTTTGTTTTGCGGAACATAAAAGATCTAATGAAAGTCAATGGGAACCAAAACTGTTTGGTTACCAACTTTCTTCTTTTTTGTTCCACAGAAGAAATGCTTACAGGTTTGGAACATATGAGAGTGAGTAAATTGACACACTATTCGTTTTTGGAAGACTGTCCCATTAAGGACACACCAATGTAGACCATCACTCATACGCAACATGTCTAATGCTGGGGTGTGTGTGTGTGTGTGTGTGTGTCCAGCTGTGTGTTTGTGTGGCGGTTGGACTCTCAAATGACCAACTCTATGAGGAAGAGGCTAGCAGAGAGGAAGCAGCAAACATGTCTGACTGTTCAGCGGGCCGCCAGCAAACAGCAAACCATCAGGTAGAGTCACTGCAAATCTGATCTTCTTATTTCACATTCACACTAGAAGTGTTGGCATAGACCCAGATTGAGGGTCTGTATGATTTATATTTTGCAGCAAAAACAGTTGCACTTGCATTGGTCCCTTTTCTCTGTGAAATTTTTTGACAATGAGCTCTCGGGGCAGCTGTAGAGATGAAGTTCATGTCCTCATATAGTGAGAAAAATGCATGGAAAGCAGCTAAAGCATAATGCGTGCTTTAGTGTCTGTAGTAAACCAAACCACAGCACGTTGATCTGACTTTCCATGCTTAGAAATACTAAAATGGAGAAGTAAAGTTTGTTTTGTGTCATCTGGTGGACTTTTTCTGATAAATAAACATGAATTTCTCAGTCCAGGTAACCGAGAGAGAGAAAACATTGTTCATTTACATATGCTACTGACATTGCTAATTTTCACCATGTTTTGTATTATTACACAGTTACACTTTAGCCTTCTGACAACACTTTCAGTCTTAACATTTCTTTTTTGAGTTGGACTAGTTTGCAAGAGCACGATTATAAGCAAAATGAGACTGTAAACATGGACTAGTAATTAGATGAGTTTACCTGTTGTCCCATTTAGCCACTTGTTAATCAACCACCTTTAAGACAAGCAAAACTGTTAAAAACAAGGGGGTATTACATATGTATTTTGTCATAGAATAAACATGAAAAATATCTTGAGCTTTAAAAAAAATTTCAGGCATTTAACCAAAATACCATTTAAAAAAAAACGTATTAAATGGAACAACAAGTGTTGAACTGTAATTTATGTAATTAATTATTTTTAATCTTGAGTTTATTAAAGCTGCAGTCTATATAGTCCTTTTTTGTTTTGGTTAAAATGATCTGAAATCAATATTGAGCAAGTACATAACCTTCCAGCGTTCAAAACTATCACCTTACTTTAGCCTGATTCACAACAGTGAGGTTATAATAATGTTTTCTTATTTGAGTGGCACTGGTAGGAATTTGTGGGAAATTCTAGCATGGCGCTGCGTCATTACGTCACGTCTGTAAACCTAAAGAAGTGTCCCGGCTACTAGGCTGTCGCATGTGAGGATCCTGCTGGAGGCAGGGTCATTTATAGCCTTTTCTCACAGTAGCCGGATTAATTAAACTTTGGTGGTGGATGAGGAGACTCCCCATTCCATATAAAGTGCTTGAGTACCAGGAAAGCGCCATATAAATGTAACAAATTATTATTATTAATTATTGTAATCCAGAAAGGATTGTGTTTATGAAACACATGCGACTGAATTAAACTATATTCCAATTTTAAATGTGCATCTGATTACAGATAGCCTACGTGGGATTATACAAGATTTCTATTTTAAAGAGAACCAGTTCCAATGAAGGATAATTTGCTTTTTGGATTAAAAGACTATGACATTTGAATGGTATGGCAATTAGAGATTAGACTGTACAGAAATTGAAATCCTATACAAAGTATAACAATAATAATCATTTGCACAGTTTGCTGTGATTTATGAGCTAACCGATCGTTACGTGTAATCACCATTGGTAGCGTGACTTTATTGTAATGCTTTTTTCCTCAGTTGGTCAGAACAAACATGGCTGACTTGGTTCTCGTTCAGATGACAATATACAGTGAAAATTCTTATTTTGTTCATATATTCCAAGAAGTAGGCTAGAATTTGTGATTCTGAAGTGCAGTATCCACTGCATGGTGACTGACAGCCGCACATACTCCTCAAAACAGTAGATCGATCCATGCTGGAGCCGTGCACAACCCATGCAAGGAAGATATTGCACGAATAACTGCAATTGCAGGTTTTCAAACAGAGATGGCGACAAAGAGGCAAAACTTATGAACTGCAGCTTTAAAATGAATACGAGCACTGCAAGTTACAAATTAAAATGTGTTGCTTTTGTGCATTCTACAGGCATAGCCCTTAGAGGTTCCGATAATGGATTTGGCAGATACCAAAAAAACTAATTACTATTTTGTTTTACAAAATGTTAATTAATTTGAGGTTGTATGATTAAATCATGCCAAAAATTCAAATAATTCCCATTTCATTATTTTTCTGTTTAAATTTCTATTGCTCAGGAGAGAGACCTACATCACTGTACCCTGTAGTGCGTTGCCTCAAATGGAGGAGGAAGAGGAGGGCAGCTTGATGCCAGAGGAGACTCCAGAAGATGGTGTGGAGGACTGCAGAACTCCAGACAGGCTCGATTCCACTGATGGTATGTCAGTTTGGCTCTTATTTGGTGATGCTGGGAAGTCTTAAACCTCTCGGTCACATCAAGTGCATAAGCAAAATGTTTAGAATGGAATTTAATGGGCTTGACTGTTCCACTTCAGCATCTGTGGATTCTTTGGTGCTCCAAACTAATGGCAAAATGCCCATGTGGGTTCGTAGACTGGTATGTATGTTTCTGTTATCATAAAATGTTGCATATTGTGTTCTTTCGTGACCAGTGGATCTCTTGGTTTTCACAGGGCGGAGGAGGGGAAAATTATGGTGTTGGTGAAGCTAATAGATCTCAGTACCAGCCACAGGGACGCTGGGCAGTGCAGTCAGATCCACTAGCCATCTGCCACAGTACTGGAGATGAAGAGCATGCAGCTTCCCCTCTCACACACTCCCTGCAGAGCCGTGGGAGAGGAAGAGTTGGAGGAAGACTCTCGCTTTCATCCTCAGAGTTTGGACAGTCTGCTGGATGAAGATGTTGATGATCTAGAGGAAGAGGAAAAGATTCACAGTGTAAGTTATGTCAAGCTGATGTTCCACTAGCTGTTTTTCAACTGTGCGCATAGCTGCACGGTGTGGGAATAATTCAATCTGTTCTGATAAAGAAGTAAATTCATCTATATATTTAAATTGTTTCACAAATTTGCCCCATTATGCCCCCTGTACACCACGCCAGTGATCACTAGTCTCTATGCTGTGAAGCTGCTTTGTGGGTGTTCCTAGTGCTTTTATTGGTAGACGGCACAATAATGTTAGTAATATATCAAAATACTCTTCTAATTTGACTAGTAGTTTTTTATAGTTTTTGTTAAATAATTAAAATTATGCTGTCGAAGAATCCTGTTATATATATCATAGCAGTGCTGGTGTATTAAATCATTAATTGTGCATTGAAGATTAATTTGGTTAAACTCACTCATATTGAAAAATATGAAATAAAAAATTTGACGAATGATTACCCCTAATAATGAACATTATGCAGAGGGAACTGTTTAATTTGACCTGTGTCAGTGTGAAACAGATTTAACACACTCTTATGTATGAAACAAAATAATGAAGTTTATTTTTCAAGCGTCATTTTATTATATTCATGTTTGTGTTTTCAGATAAATCATTTAGAACATTGTTATCACTAAAGAAGTGGTCATTGATTTATGGTTTAATACTCAAAAATTCCTATGCGTCAGAGTGACATTGTCTTGTATACTGAAAAGAGAAGTGGGCTAGGCATTGAGCCCTGAGGTCTCCCAATAATTGCAATGCTTGATGTGGCTGTCACATTCCTCCACATTTGATGCGAGTTAATTTGATTGGAGATACTTGTATACAATTTATGAGCTAATACGAATGGTGTCTGTTAAACATTTCTTGTTGGTTACATGATACATAGAGAAATGTCTGAATCGCACTCATTAAGACTGCTGACATTCTGCACCATTTTATTATAGCCAGGTTTGTTTTAACAAATCCTATAGAATAGTGAAGTCCTTTCTTGTCTGCACTCCTATTGTTTTTCGCTCCTGAAATTTGCTCTTCATTTGGAGTTAGACATATCTTAACTTTGCCAAGTTCCTGGACATGCCTGCTTCCTGTCGCCTACGGCTGGATTTGCTCTTGTTGCTGGAAGTCACCAGCTTTTTATAAAAACATAATTGGGATTATGCTGCTTTGTCGCTGCTGCTTTGAATAGGCCTTTATAGACTTTAAAGGGACTTTTAAAAATGTATGTCCATTCCTAAAATTGTCATGGAATGTATTTATAATTTTTGCTGCATGTAATAATATATATATATATTTTTTTTTACTTATGTCCAGCTCCAAATTATTTTCTACAAAATTATCTTTGCAGTCACTATTAAAAATAAATAAAAAGTACTTATTTAATTCTTAACCAGTGGGAAATAAACTGCTAAAAAATGTATTTGTTAAAAAGGTGTTGGAACCTTGTTTGTTGGTTTGGTCTTATATTTCCAGCTTCACGTGACTGGATATTGAAGAAAAATGAATTAGTAATTTAGTCTGTCACTCCATTTCCAATCTTGTGTGACAGACAATGGTCAAAAGGGCAATATTTTTAGAAAACAGTTAGTGGGACTAACAAAAACACAATCTATAACTCAAAGAATGATCCAATTATAGCAGTGATGCTTTTCTTATCAAGGCTCACTAATAATTGTATCCATGTAATCATCTTGGTCCCTTAATTGAAATATTAAGATGTTTGTTTATTTGTTCTAGGATTCCCGAGTTGGGTTTAGCTCTTCGCTCCAAGGGCCAGATTTTCTGCAATTGCCACATGGAGAGGAGAACTACCATCCAGAGCTCAGCTCACCAGAGAAGACCGGCTACATTTTGTACCCAGCAAACAGCACTGCTCTGTCCACTGGAGAAGGGTACATTGGTTTAACAATATCTGGTTTATAGAGGTGCTCCGATCAGGATTTTTGAGGCTGATCACAGAAAGCAGTATCTGCCGATCCGATCACTGATACCGATCTTTTTAAAGCCTTCTTTTTATCATGTAGAATAATTTATAGTGATACTCCAATCAGTATTTTTCATACATTTATTTGGTGGCTGAATTTCATTTTTTTTAAATGGGGGGAATTTCCCTCTTAGGTGACTCTTATGAGAGAGGATTTTTTAATTTGAGGGGTGGAGGGGGTCATTTTTTTTTAGAGACATTTTTCAAAAATATAAATTTATCTCACCTAAATGTTTGATCATCCAGTGCAGTTTTGTTTTCACAATTGTTGTAGAAATGCTTACACACAGCACAAGTCTGATTTCACACAGGAGTCCACAACTGATCCATCGGTTTACCACAAACACAACATTTATCCAATATTTTGATTTCAAATCCAAACATTGTTACTGAAAATGCTTTTTTATTGTGATTCTTTTTTCTTTTACAATAATACAATCTTTGTAAACATGCTTATGTAATAAATATAAGAAACGCATTATTCAGTGATTTTTACTTTCGCATTTAGGATACTTCTAGATTTATATATTAAGTTGCTCAAGCAAGTGGCAAAACATTTAAACTACTTTTGTTATCACAAACATTCTAAATTAACTTATGACAGTCAGCTCTACTGTATTTAATGATCTTTGAACGGCTGCAGACGCACCTGGAATGCACTGCCGGACCGTAACCGCATGCAGTGTTAACGCTTTGATCCGTTAACATGATGAGCGTGGAAAAATACGCAGTAATGGAGTAATGTGAACCTGGCATTATGGATGTGCGCTGCGAGTGCATAGCCTCCATGAGAGTGCGTGAGCGCTGAATGGTTAAACACTGGCAAGAATTAACAAGAAAAGCTATTTATAAACTTTAGTAACGATGCGACACTGCCTCTATTGTGCAAGAGACAATTCCTGTCAACTATGCAGCATGCAGCGTGCTTATAATGCAGACGCGATATGATTTGAAGCCGTTTCCACATTTTCAGTGGGAAACCGCACATGGTGATTCACACAGGCTCTTTGTGAAATGATGTCTCACAGAAAGTTTCTAATTGCTTTATATGTTATTTAATGAATAAATATGAATGGTACCTCACCTTCAGCATTATAATTATTTCACCCGCGCCAGGCAGAGACTGAGACGGTGCCGCTACATGTCGTGCCAAACCTTTCACGGCACGCGCCTCATCAGCTAGAGATCCTTTTTTTTTTTTTAAATCGGCCTTTTTAGAGACCATCGATCAAACATCCTATTGCGATTATCGGCCGATAATGATCTGTACCCGATCAATCGGAGCACCTATACTGATTTAGTTCATTTTTCACTTAGGAAGTAGATATATTTACATTTATTATTTTAGCAGATACTTTTCTAGCAACATGAGAAATGCTTCAATGTTATTTTATTTTTAATTAATATATAAAAAAAATGTCTTTGAGTATGATGACTTAGAGTAGTATGTACTCAAAAATGAAGGGGGTCAAGCATCAAACCCTGAGGTATCTCAGTGGTTGCTTGATGTGACAGTCACCAGTCCCCAACGAGATAATTGAATTGGGATTATATTTTTTGCAGTTTATGAAAGTTTGATGTGCCAGAATCAAACTGTGCATGGGACCAAGCAAATAAACATTTGATTCAGTTTATACAACCCTGTTTCTTTCATTTTCATACTGTGAAACTGGACTTTGTACACAGAGTAAACTAAATATTACTATATGAAAGTCCCTAGTAGCATTTTTCACTTATTGAGTTATCTTTTTTTCTTCATGCAGAGAGTTTGATGTTAAAGCTCTGTGTGAGGGTGCAGGTGATGACCCTGATGAAGAGGAGCTAAGCCCAGATAGTGCTTGTTCTGCTGAGAGTCCAGCTTCCCATAACGACCGGCCCCATGACCGTGAGTCACATTACACACTGTGTTTGGAGTGCTATAGAGTATGAAATTACCTAAGGTAGTTAAACAGTAGTAGTAGCCTTTAAAGTTTGAAGGCCACATGTTTATGTGATTTTATCTGTTTTGTTTCTTTGTAGAGGACACAGACTCCCTCAGTCAGGTGAGCTCCCCTGGAAGCTCAGGAGTTGAAGAGGATGAAGAAGAATCTGGAACTTTGCTTCACCAACATTTTGACTCTCTGGGTGTGGCGGCTAATGGTACAAGATGTTTGCAACTTCAGTTGTCTGTGTTAATGGAAATTAACATTTTATTGGCTTCAAAAATGTGTTTGCTAGACAAAATACATGGAGTACACAATATGATTTTGTCCAGTCTGAGGATATCAAATACATTTGATATTTACATTTTGGTTGAATTATTCCTTTAAGATGATGGTGAATTTCTTATTGCTAATCTTATCTGCTGTGGAAACTCTTGTAGAAAAGTTCAGCACAGACTTGAGCAGTCTGCAGCCCACAACCGAGAGTAACTTCCTCAATCCTCGTCTCAGCATCTCCACGCGCTTCCTCTCACGCTTTCAGAGCCGCTTTCGGTGAGTCAACATCCACATCTTGACTCCAGTGTTCAATGTGTAATGGAGAAATCTACGTTTACAATTATAGCTCTTCTCTTCCCTTTTGAGATCTAAATATAACAGGGGAAGAAGTGTCTGTAATTACATATTGTGGTGTGTCATAGTGAAGATGACATTGTACATTTAATTTCTGTCTGCTGTTTCAGCACTATTGGGACTAGTGGCAGTGTTGTTTGCCGGCCTGCAGCCTTCCTGCCCAGTATACCGGATGAATCCAGTGATAGCTGTCTAATCCTCGATGGAACAATGGTATGATTGTTAATCTCATGAATAATGTAGTCTGAATGTCATGCATTATGATCCCAGTGGTTGTTCAAACTAATCCCAATTCAGACAATACCAATGTCACATCATTCTGTGGCATTTCTTCTGCTTTTTTTATCTCGGAAGAACAAAATGGTGTGACAATCATAAATTGAACCACTTCTCCCATATTGTTAAAGTGATGCCACCATTGTTCCGTAATGTGTAACCTCTACGTGTTAACATCTCTAAAATGTGTTTTTTAATGATTCTTTAAAGCAGGGGTGTCAAACTCTGTTCCTGGAGGGCCACCCTTCTGCACAGTTTAGAATCAACCCTAATTAAACACACCTGATCCAACTAATCAAGTCATTTAGGCTTATTTGAAAACTACAAGGTGTGTGTGTTGGTGCAGGGTTGGAGCTAAACTCTGCAGGGCTGCGACCCTCCAGGAATTGAGTTTGACACACCTGCTTTAAAGGTTTAGCTAACACAAAAAGTTGAAAAATGTACTCACCCTCAAGTCTTTCCAAACCCACAAAAGTTTAGTTTATCCTCTTCACACAAGTGAAGATACACAATGAAACCTGAAAGATTTCTGTTCCTCGATTTTAAAGTCTGTTCCACTAAAATCATAACTCCAAACCCTAAAAGTAATCGACATGAGTCATGCAGTTTAATTGGAGTTTTCTGACAAGACATGAAAACAGATTTAGTTTAGGTTTGTATTCGCATATAATCATTGATAAATGCACATACAGCATATAAAAGCACATCAAATACGGTAAATGGAAGCTCACAAGTGCTTGTGTGATGCTAGAGAACCAACAAGGTTTGTTTTTGCATCTCACTCAAGCATGTTTGAACTTCCTCAAAAGAAGACTAGAGTTTGTTCTTATGTGCAAATCAAGTATCATTTGAGCTGCAGTAACCATTTGATGTGCTCTATATATGTTCATTGATCAATGTTTAACTGTAAAAAAAAAAATCCTAAAAATCTTTATCCTATAAAGTGAGAAAATGACAGAATTCTCACTTGTTGGTAAACTATCCCTAAGTCTTCAGTCTATATCTGCTAATAGTTCAAAATAAATTGTCCTTGTTTATGACTCTTAGTTTAAATGACCTCAAAAGAATGGACTAAAAACCACAAATCTTTGAAATCTTTTGTTTTCTTCCAAGTGAAACTATGGTAGCTAGAAATATCTGGTAGGAACATGTTATGATAAGATACTATTGGTTATATTAGTAGAAGCAAAAGCGTAAAATAGTCTGGGATTTTTTTCTTAATTTTTCTTCTTTTTTCCTGCTTTTAAGGACGAGTCCAAGGTTCTTTCAACCAACAGTGGCATTGAGGAGAACGAGAAAAGTGGTATGTCCTGTTACCTGTTAATAGAATGCACTTTACTTTCGTGAGTAAAAGTGGGATGTAACATAAAGGATAAAGGCCCTGAAATACTAACATTTTCCTTTCAGCAAGTTTGTTCTTCAATTTCACTTCAAGTATATCTTATAACAGTAGTATCTGACTTGGTCATGTGATCTCAACACATTGGCCTAAGGAGGTGCTGTGCTGCATGTAAAATACAACAGATTTTTCCTCTCAGAATTGGTGACTTTGTCCAATTAGAAGATATCAGAAGTTCAGGATGTGTTTTAGTCATTTTAATATAATGCTTGATGAATTCTTATGCTGAAATCTTGTCCTCCAGTTACCAAGAAACGTTCTTCAGTGGCTGCTCGGAAATCTTGCCAAAACTTATCTTATTTACGCTGGAAAAATGCCCTGGGAGGTCTGTGAGAGTGTTGGGTGTTTTTTTTTTTGGGGCTTTATGTCTTACCGAATGACCAAATCAGAATGGTTTCACATTGGTGTGGTTATTTCATTCTCGTTTTGCTCTCTCTTTTAGTTTGTGCACAAATTGGTTTTTGGTTCTTGGTTGTCTTTGTGCAATTGGGGTTAAACTACCAGCTTTAAAAAAAAATGACATTTGGGTTATTTTCTTCCTTTAATAAACTTCTAATATGTCTTTTCAGAAATCACAAACAAGAGCATTCAGACCAAAGCTCACAATACTGTCAACACTACTGGCATCCTCACCTCCAAATCTACCAGCAGTGCATGTGACGCTTCTGTAACGCGCTCCCGCCAAAGCTTCATGGGTCCCACCGCAAGCTCCCGAGCAAAGATAACCCAGAGCAACTCTGTGGAGAGTTTGAACGTGGGTACATCAGTGGAAGTGCAGTTAAACGCCCAGTATTCGTCTCTGGACCTAAGTGTGGACCAAAGCAAAGAGAACATTGTTCCTCCTTCCTCTTCAGTTGCGTCCTCTGTATCATCTCATCCGACACCAGCTCTTTCTACTCCTGCCTTGGGGAACCACAGTGCCCGGGCAGCTCTTCGATTGGACCTCCTTGGCCCCAGTCGTGCCAGTCTGTCACCGATGTCACTCAAGAGCCATCTAGGGAAAGTTGAACGTTCCGAGTCTCCACGGCGACAGGCTCTGGTTACGCCCACAGAGATGCGGTCACTGGGGAAGGAGTGTCGGAAGCAGATCGTTAATATTGAGCAGAGTTTGGTTTCTAAGACTTCAAGAAGGTTCTCAACAGGGTCTGAAATGTTTACCAGGAACTCCACAGTGCCAGAAACCAGTCGTTCTGGGGTTGAAGACCTGCAGTTTACGGCTTCGTGTGGGAATACACTGGCCACCGATCAGACTAACTCAGTAATTCTAGACACAGAAGATCCTACAGAAAACAACTGCGTTGGAGAGGACACAGGTACTTTGTATCCTACATGCTAAAATGCATTTAAATCACATGGATGTTGTTAATTAACCAAATTCCATGTTCTTGTTATGGCTTTATTCTGAAAGAGGTGTTCTACAATTACTGCAGTAATCAGGCATATAAATACTTCCATATAGATGTGCATAGATTTATGCTGCTCAAAATTCAGATTAAAGGAATATTTCACCCCAAATTGAAATTTCGCTAAATATTAAATCAACTCCACTACAATGCCTGTGGGTGTTCACGGTCTGATTCGCATTTTTCTACTAACCAGAATATTGATTTATTAAGTTTTTGCAATTGGTTTAATCTGTTTAAACAACATGCTTATTGATAACAACATGCTCTGATTGATATTGGGATTTGTTTTGGTTATGTAGTCAGTCACGGATGGTAATATTCATTTATTTATTTCTGTCTTTAGGATTTTCTGCGGAGTCACTGAGTGTCCAGATGTGTATGGAGATGGTTAATGAACTCTGGCAGACCATCCATAAAGCAACTGGCTTTTATAACAAGGTGATTTATCAATTTATACCTCTGTCAGGGATAACATATATAATTTTAAACTTTATATATATAATATAATCTTTTAGTTTTTTCATGTTTTTATCACCCTCTCTATGATCCTTAAAATTAAAGCCTTTCTACATTTTTATTTTTAAATCTAACTTAAATTTATTTATTATTGTTATATATGTATTTTTTGTTAATTGCCAAGAGAAGTTCTAATTTTAGCTCTGAATTTGAATACGTTTTGGTTTTTGATGTAAAATATTTATTTTTAACGACGATATTAAAACAATAACTCTGGTTATGTTTTTTTTTAAAAGTTGAATATGCAAATTACCTTTTTATATTACACAATATTTACAATCCACTACCAATCACAAGTTTGGCGTTCTGAAAAGCGAGGTGTACACTGATTGGCCAGCCTATCCAGTGCGTTGTGATTGGCCGAATACATCAAGCGTGAGATGGAAAGTTACGCCCCTCACCGTATTGTGATACCGTGTCCCAGTGCAACGAGACTAAAACAATAAAACCAATTATAAACGAGCCGTTTTTTGCATCCAGTGCAGACATAATTACTGATTATAATGACTTGTACTGTCTTTTTACGCGTCACGTTGCATCGCGCCATGTAAACATTACCATGTCTGCATTTGTGATCAGAGAAACGACAAACAACAAGCACTACTCTACACAGTTCAAAACTTGCATTTGAATCATCAGTGGCAAATTGAGATTTATGCATCCATCTGAAAGCTGAATAAATAATCTTTCCATTGATGTATGGTTTGTTATGATAGGATATTTGGCCGAGATGCAACTATCTGGAATCTGAGGGTGCAAAAGAAAATACAAATATTGAGAAAATCACCTTTAAAGTTGTCCAAATTAAGTTCTTATCAATGCATATTACTAATAAAAAATGTTTTTTTCTATATATTTATAGTGGGAAATGTACATAATATCTTCATGGAACGTGATCTTTACATAATATCCTAATGATTTTTGGCATAATAGAAAAATCCATAATTTTGACCCTCACAATGTTTTTTTGGCTATTGCTACAAATATACCTCAGCGACTTAAGATTGATTTTGTGTTCCAGGGTTGCAAATAAGAAAACATATTTACAGGCTGTGAGTCAGAAGTGCCAGACTGTCCTTGCAAAGTTGAAATTGCCCCACTTTATAGAAACAGACTTTGTGCAAGCCAGCATTGTAGGCAACTGTTCCGGGTTCAGGAAATAGTCCTCCGTAAAATGTGCTGCACACACTCTAATTGTATATGGTGCCGGTGGCAGAAACAATACTACAGCGAGAAAAAAGTTCTGCCTTCTTTCTTTGCGTATACATTTGGGTGATGTTTTGAAAATCTCCCCACACTGTGACAGACATGTGGGGGCGTGTTTGAATTAGCCGTTTTAGGGGGCGTGGACAAGTATTAACTTTGATAAAGAATATCTCTTTGGTTTGGAGACTTTAGTCTTTGTAACTTCAGGGATATTATATATGCATGAACAGCTTGTAAAACTCCAAAGAGAAAGGAAAACTTGAACATTATATGACCCCTTTAATTAATCAGAAAAGGCATTTATAATATTAAACAATATCTTTATTTCATATAAATGCTGCACTTTTGAACTTTATTCATGAGAGAATCCACAACTCTTTTTAACACTGATAATATGAATGAATGATGCATTTATATAGCGCTTTATTGTGTGTTGTTGTACATCCAAAGTGCTTTACAATCATGTGGGGGGTCTCTCCTCAACCACCATAATAAGAAGAAATGTTTCTAAAGCACCAAATAAACATTATAATTATTTCTAATGGATACAGTGTCACTGAAGACTATAGTAGTGGCTTCTGCAAATTCAGATTTGCACAACAGAAAATGCCTATAGCTGAACCTTACCATGAAACCTTTAGAAGCCGTCTAATGGTAAACACTTTATCCCCTCTCTGTAGTTGTGCTCTGTCCCGGAGCTGTCAGAGCAGCAGGAGCAGATGAAGAGTATTTTACAGGAGGTGTTTGTGGGGGTACAGAGTGAGCTGAACTCCCTGTGCCCACAAAAGACACGCCCCTCGCCCCAAAGCGCCCGTCCCGTACCGGAGGACTCTCCTGGCCGTCAGCTCCGGGACGACAGGACCGTGGCCCTCCTGGAGAAGTATTCAGAGATGCTCTTACTGCGAATGACTGAAAAAGGAGATCAGGCCACATTGGAGTAACGGCTCCGTTCCCATCATTTGATTGGCAAAAGTGAACTTCTAATGGCATATCCATAAGCACCTTTAAACCTTAATGTCTTCCATTGGTTTTATGTTTTTAAATAAATATGTAAATGATATTTGCATTTTTTTTTGTGAAACTGAACCCCCCCCATCTTTTTTATTATTATTATTAATATTACAAAATGTTTACACTACATTTCAATACCTGAGTGTATTTGGTCACGTACACTTTTTTTATAATTTTTTATGCTTTGAAGATTTGTCAAGGCAAATTTTAAGGACCTCCCCCCCATTATGTCCTTGATATTTTATGTACAGTTTTGAAAGAGTGTTATCTTTGGAATACAAAGTTGAATTATGTACTCAGTGTTGAAGTTTTCAAGTTTGATGCTTTTGCAGTTGTACAGCATTTCACACCGCCACAACCACGCAGACTAACTACGAGTTGTTCCATTGTCATTTTATTTTGAGTGTTGCTCTGAATAGTGACGTCCCAAAGCATCAGGCCATGACTCACAATTTGCCTGCCACTGGTGTGCTGATTATGCTTTGTCATGTTGATGTGCAATCCTTGTTTTCTTTTCACAGAAAATGTCCAGTTTTCTGTTTTTCAAAGGGTTTGTAAATGTTTTAACTGGCTATTTGCACTGTTTTAATATTAAACGTTCAAATATGATTGTTTTTGTGGTTCAGTATGATTCTGAAAGACAGTACATTTACATAAACTAATTATAAATCCATAGCAATCTTTTGGAAGAGATGCAGAATTATTTAGCAAAACCTGTGATTTTTATTTTTATTTTTTTTTTTATATATTTTTTTAAGCTTTTAAATCTTTATCCATGATTACCTCAAATACTGTATTGCAGTGATTTTGTAAATCATAAGTAAATAAGAGTATTATCAAAGTAATATTCATAGTGTTTTGTTAGAAACCATTGGTACATTTTTGTAATGAAATAGTTATCCGATATTTCCACTAAGACTTAGCTTTTGTGGTTCCTAAAGTATTTGTCATGCATGTATATTAGTCATTTGTGTGTGACTTACTGGCAGCCTAGTAGTGTCAAACTCAGCCATTAAATCGGTGTGAGCTGAGGTTTCAGTGCTGAGTGTTTGAGGGAAGTGTTTGCACAGATGCATTACACTGCATTGGGTGCCAAATGTTTCTAGCAAATACTGTTTCTACTTTTCTTACGACAGAGGGCGCTTTGAGGCTCAGAAATTAATAACCTCATGAGCAGCAGTCACATTTTTAAGATTCCTGGGAAACATTAGTAAAGTAAACGTATAACATTTGAATTATTTTAATTTCTACATATGGTTACCAGACGTAGAAATTAAAACGTGCCTCGGGACGTCCATGAAATGAGAAAAACGGTTTGATTGTTGTAATCACAACGATTGTGATTGGTCCATCGTGAATAATTGCTGAGAAAAGTAACAGATGTCACATGACAGTACGTTTGCGCAAGCATCATAAAAAAAATATTATCACCTATATAATCAAAGTAGTACACTTTAATATACACTGAGTTGAAAATACACATTAAAAAATTAAAAGATGAGAAAGATGTTTTGATGCATCGTTCCTAACCAATCAGAGAAATCGTCTGGGCCAAAAGGCCACTCCCATTTTATTCTCCGCGATTTAGATGTGTTTTCCATTCCAGACAGTTTGTTTCCAGGCTTGAGATGCGTTGAGATGTTTGTCATGATTACTCCCTTTATGTGTTTACAGTCACTGACGCGTCGCGTCGCATCGCCTCGCGTTCTGCCGCTTTACTGTGCGCTTCATAGGAATGGAAAACAAACGTAAAAGTTCAGTTCCCGATGACGGGAACATGACCTACACCCATTAACTATGTCAAAGAAATTGGATTACTGTCATTGTATTAAAATTATTATTAATGATCATGGCGGCGTCGCAGCGCGCGAGAAACTCTGAAGTTAAAGAGAGCGAAACATGGAAGCGGCACATTACCAGACAGCTGAAATATCGCAACAGGACCCAGACGAGCGTCTTCCAGGATCTTATAGAGTCATGTAAGCTTTATTAATGCTGTTTTTTGTGATTTCACTTTTTAGGCCATGCAGTGCAACTTCTTGGATGTCATGCAAAATAAGAAAAGCCTGTTGTTTTGGATGCAGTAACGTTAGCAGTTTAGAAATCTTAACTATTCCCATGTTTTATTAAATAATTAAATTTTATATATGTTTAAGTATTTAAAGATACAATATATTACAATTAAATATTCTAAAAAAATGTATTTAATGAATATCATGTTATACAGAAAATACAAAGTATTGCCGTAGTAGTTAAATATAATGTATTACAATATACATTTGTGTTATATGTTATTTTCGTTTATTCGTAACGTCGGAATTAAGGTATATTTATATGTATTTTTTATATTTTATAATTTATTTAGTATTAAAGTATGCAAAGTATGCTCCACTTTTATTCATTATTATGAAGAACAGAATATAAAAATGTAATTTAACTGAAGGTCTAATTTGCATACTCTCAGTATAATCAAGACTGAGTTGTGCAAGTTCTCATTCATTCTGTGAATCTTGACACTCAAGTGCTAATAACAAATCTCATTAACAAACACTCTTGGAGTGAATGTAAACATCGGCTGACCTCTTAAAACAAGTCATGCTTGTTCAGAAGCAGTTTGTCATATTGTTCTTCTTATAGATCACAGTCTGCTGGAGAAGTCAAAGCAAAGAGCCCTCATAACCAAAGGCATTCTGGGATCAGGGTCAAGGTAACATTATATGCTTTAATGTTACACTGTAAAAAGTGAAAACGTGCAGAGCTATTTCTACCTGATCTGAACCTAAATATGACTTCTGTTTGATGCAGTCACATTATATTTCTGAATATTACAACATAAAACAAGTTAATTTAGCAGGCCACACGAAACACATTTTTATGTTGCAGGAAAAAACCTATAAACTCTTAATTGTTAAATTGTAATAAAAGATTACAACACATTACGATGTAATGGGTGGAGTTGTGGATTTACTAAAACGTGCATGCCAGTGTGTCACTTTGATTGTATTATTATTATTTAAAAACATTTTTTAGATCACAGAATGTATAAAATGTAACACCTTACCAACCATACTATTTTGACATTACAGTATAGTAATAGCATATATTCTTATCAGTTTCATATTCAACCATTACAAATTTGTTTCTGCTTTTAATTTCAAAATAGAGTTTTTTGTCCCTTGCAGGCTCTCACTATCTGAAGATTCGCTGACATCTCTAAAAACAACCACCAGTGAGGTAAGAAATGATGGTAAAACAGAATCAGCCTCTCTCATGAGAAAGCTGATTGGATTTCTGTCAAGCGTTTAGAAACCAAACTACATTTTGTACAAGTTGTGACCTGTTTCACTGAACCGGTTTACAAGTTGGCCTGTTGTTATCTCTCAGTCAGTCATGTTAAAGCTCCACAGCACCGATGCTTCATACCTGTAAACATTTTCTGCCAAAGCATATTAATCTAACGCAATGTTAGGAACATTGACTGCTTTTCTTTGGGAATGATCAGAGCGGTCTGAGCATTAGGTGTAATAACCAGTTGTTACACCGTATCTTGCATTAAAGCTTTCTTAAGAGCAGCTGGAAAGTTTTTCTGGTGAAAGTATGTGATAAAACCTGCTGCATATCTGTGCTTTATCTACACACGAGACCTCTCCCTCACATCAGACTATCTAGCTAATCAAAACTCCTGTAAAATATAGATTTACATTATAAACAAATGTCTGAATGCGTTTTTTATCATTATTATTGACAGTTTTTTGGCTTTATGATTGTTTTTTGTTCTTGCAGCTTGCATACCAAGTGGTGGAACTGCAGCAGAGAATCCAGATAAAGGAAGTGACACTGGATGAACAGCATACCAAGTAAACCTCCTTATTCTTGTATGACATAAAACAGGAATCCTCCCTTTTACAGTGGCCATATTATGTTCATTTAGAAATTCACTATTGAATGCTAGAATACATTTAATGTAATAAAAAACAACAACTACATTATTCTTCTCATACTGTACATTGCTCTCTGCCTGAAACATGTCACGTGGTGAAGTCATGAAAATAATGGCAGGACTACTGTCACAGTCTGTCTCCCTCTGCCTTGTGTTTCTCTGCCCATATTTGGTTTTCCTGTTTTTTCCTGTAATCATTATTTAATTAGTCCCCATCTGTGTCTTGATTTCGTCCCAGGTGTTTCCAGTCATGTTCCCCTTTAAATAGTCTGTTCTGCCCCATGTTTGTCGTGGATTATTGTTAATGTTAATGTTTCAGCGTCCTGTGAGTGTGTGTACCTGTCCTTGTCATCTCCGTGTTTTAATTAAATGTATCCAAAGAAGTTCCGTGTCTCCTCGTTCCGTGTTCTTGGCTCCTCCGTGCAACCTCCTACGCCGAATCACGACAGAATAATCCACCCACAATGAGGCGGCGGCTGATTCTGGTTCCCCGCGAGGGATGGCCGGGAATCATCAGCCTGCTCCCGCCCGCAACGATGACGTTGCCTCCGCTGATTCCATCCAGCTCAGCAATGCCTTCGCTGGTTCCGTCCAGCTCATCGATGCCTCCGCTGGTTCCGTCCAGCTCACCGAGGCCTCCGCTGGTCCCGTCCAGCTCACCGATGCCTTCGCTGGTCCCGTCCAGCTCACCGATGCCTTCGCTGGTTCCGTCCAGTTCACCGATGCCTCCGCTGGTTCCGTCCAGCTCACCGATGCCTCCGCTGATCCCATTCAGCTCACCGATGTCTTCGCTGATTCCATCCAGCTCATCGATGCCTCCGCTGATTCCATCCAGCTCACCGATGCCTCCGCTGATCCCATTCAGCTCACCGATGTCTTCGCTGATTCCATCCAGCTCATCGATGCCTCCGCTGATTCCATCCAGCTCAGCGATGCCTCGGCTGGTTCCGTCCAGCTCACCGATGCCTTCGCTGGTCCCGTCCAGCTCACCAATGCCTTCGCTGGTCCCGTCCAGCTCACCGATGCCTTCGCTGGTTCCGTCCAGTTCACCGATGCCTCCGCTGGCCCCGTCCAGCTCACCGATGCCTTCGCTGATCCTGTTCAGCTCGCCTTCCTCCGCGCTGCTTCTGTCCAGTTCCGCTCTACCCGAGCGCCCCCCAGTGCCTGCTCCTCGCCAGTGCCCCAGAGAATCAGCGCTTTCCGAGCACCCCCGAGAGTTGGTCTCGTCCAGCTTGCCTTCGTCACCGCTGGCCCTGACTGGGTATTCCCCGGCCGGCGAGCGGCCAAACGAGATTTTGGGGGGGGGGGGGCATATACCCGATCCGCCGTGGCCGCCTGAATCCCCGGATCCCCCGTGGTCGCCTGAGTCCCCGGATCCTCCGTGGCCGCCTGAGTCCCCGGATGCTCCGTGGCCGCCTGAGTCCCCGGATCCTCCGTGGCCGCCCGAGTCCCCGGATGCTCCGTGGCCGCCCGAGTCCCCGGATGCTCCGTGGCCGCCCGAGTCCCCGGATCCTCCGTGGCCGCCCGAGTCCCCGGATCCTCCGTGGCCGCCCGAGTCCCCGGATCCTCCGTGGCCGCCCGAGTCCCCGGATCCGCCGTGGCCGCCCGAGGCTCCCGATCAGCCGTGGCCACCCGAGGCTCCCGATCCGCCGTGGCCACCCGAAGCTCCGCGCCCTGGAGGCCACCTGCCCGGGCTACAGGTCCCCTGAGGTCTCCAGAGCGCCCACCCCCCCTACCCTTTCGATGTCATACGGCGCGGGACGCGCCTAGGGGAAAGGGGGGGGTAATGTCACAGTCTGTCTCCCTCTGCCTTGTGTTTCTCTGCCCATATTTGGTTTTCCTGTTTTTTCCTGTAATCATTATTTAATTAGTCCCCATCTGTGTCTTGATTTCATCCCAGGTGTTTCCAGTCATGTTCCCCTTTAAATAGTCTGTTCTGCCCCATGTTTGTCGTGGATTATTGTTAATGTTAATGTTTCAGCGTCCTGTGAGTGTGTGTACCTGTCCTTGTCATCTCCGTGTTTTAATTAAATGTATCCAAAGAAGTTCCGTGTCTCCTCGTTCCGTGTTCCTGGCTCCTCCGTGCAACCTCCTACGCCGAATCACGACAACTACACACGAGGTGTTTCCTGCAGTTGTTCTATGTCAGAGAAATGTACTCTGTTTGGCATGGACTTCGTAATAGCAGCTCAAAAAATAAATACATTAAAAAAGCAGAATGGATGCTCTTTAATGAGCTAATTTGCCTAGAAATGTAAACTATGTATCATTGGCACTTTCCACAAATAAGGGTATACTTTGGTGACTAGGTTTAGAGGCACATAAATGATTACATATGTTTGATCAATTATCTGTCACGAAATGAACATGATATCAAATGTTACACCCAAATGTGTGACAGTGTTATCATATTCTTTTAATTAATATCAAATTTATTGTAATAAAAAGCCTGTTATTGCATGATTGCTGCTTTATTAAAAAGTCTTGACACTCAAGTAACATTATTTGGACATTTGGACTCTTTCTACAGCATAGAAGGAGGAAAACATATATATATATATATATATATATATATATACATACATACAAATTAGTAATTGTATTTATCATGTTCGACCATTCATCCCTCTGCTATACATATATTAAACAAAAGTTTATTCTTTGATTTATGTGAACATTTTGATCCCACTACTCAATTTTTAAATATATCTACACTGCAATAGTAACAGGGTGCAAACATTTAAAAAACTAATTTAAAATTAATGCAAAATGGAAAAACAGCTCATGTAATATTTGATTTGACAATATTTACCTCTCAATATTGTTAATTAACATTTTCATTAGATTAAGCACCTCTGTTTAATGACACGTACTGACACTCCTTTTACTAAAACAGTGTTGTTGCTGTTTTTTTTTGAGAGAGAGAGAGAGAGAGAGAGAGTTTCAGACCCTATTTTGTATCCTATATGTGGAAAGTGGCATTTATTTACTCAAGCTGTTGTCTCAATGTTCTAAATAAATAATGTCCTACATTTTGGTCACTAAGCTAACATATGGCTAAAGGTGAAATATAGGACTCTGATTGTATAGAAAAACCCTGGGCATTCTGCCATATCTCTTTCCATTCTTTAGATGAAAAATAAATTATACAGAATTCCCATTAACTATTCATTTTTATAGCTGTAGATGTTTTAGGTTGGTCTGGATGTGCATCGTGGAATGCATAAAGTTGCAAATTAATGAATTGCCTGAATACACAACATTTTGGACATTTAGACCATTTTATAATAGATCTTGCAGGCATAATGATTTTTGTTTTGTTTTAGGCTATATGAGGTCCAAAAGCATCTCAGTGTTTTGGCGTCAGAGAACAGCCTGCTTCAGGAACGCGTGGCAGAGGTACAGACTAGAAACCAGCTTCTGAAACAAGAATATGATTCTCTGCTGGAGCAGCACCAGATCACGGAGACGAAGTACCGCCAAGAGAAAGTCCGCAGCTCAGAGATCCTGGAGAACATCATCCGTCCAAAACAGCAGGCTGCTGTCCGCATGAACCATCGCAATGAGAAGAGAGTGAGGTCAGAGGCATGATGGGAGGTGAAATGTGTAATTGCTGCACCGTTAGAATAACCAAATCCAATCCCCCCCCATAAATGCATTCTCAGAAATGACCTCCCATCTTCTAATTCATGTCATCGGTTGTGCATTGATTCTGCAGAATCATCATTTACTCAACCTCATGCTGTTCCAAACCTGACTTTCTTTCTTCTGTAGAATACAGTTTTTTTTGCTCCATACATTGAACGCCAGTGTGATCCATTGCTATTTTGAACCTTATTGACTTTCACCGTATGTGCAAAAATTTTCTTTAAAATATCTGCTATTGTGTTCTGCACAAGAAAGTTCATTAAACAGGTTTGGAATAACATAAGGGCGAGTAATTTATGACATCGTTTTAATGCTTGGGTAAACTCTCCCTATAAATATGTTACGATGTGAGAGCTAAATGTATTACATTCTTATTAGTGCACAAATATTTTATAACATCTGTCAACAAGGAATAAAGGACACAGAGAACAACAGTAGAAACATTATTTGTTCAAATGCAGTGGCTTATACGATGGTTAATGTAGTTAATGAATTAGTGTTTGTTAAAGAAGGGCCACATTTCAAAGTTCACTGAGTGTATTCTCTCTGCTGCTGTGGTACTCTGCTGGCAAATCATTTGTAGAACATTGTCCTTTCCATAAACACCACATCCCTCTTGATCATATTTCCTCTTCTGTCTTAGAGCCAGAGAGGCCAGTCTTCACAAAGAGCTTCAGATGGCTGCCAGTAAGAGTGTGAATATTAACGAGTGAGTATCAGCTGTATGAAGTGCGACTCTGATTTCATGTCAGTCCAAACCCTTGCTACTGTCTTTCTTCTGTGAAGCGCAAAACAAGAGTTGTTACAGTATGCGATGTCATTTATATATTCGTGTTTCACAGAGGAAAGAAAGTCATGCAGGTTTGGAATGATATTGACTATTCCTTTTATCAGCATATGAGGGCAGCATAAACAATCCTATAAATTCAACATGTAGATCATTCAAAAGTTTTCATTAATTGTTTTGCCTTTGCCTGTCAGAGAGTCTGGAAATGTGTCACCTCCCAAACCATCATCCCCTAAAAGTGACTCTTCACAGAGGTTGAAGAGATCCCATGGACCACTTTTCAGGTAACAGTAGGGGCTTTCGTGTATAATACAGTAATTATTGTGGGTAAAATATATAAGTAATATTTTGGCCTTTATCTATAGCATTTGAGGCATGCTGTTGATTACCCTAGGAAATAATTTGGCCTAATAATTGGCTAATTTTGAGCAATTGTCACATCGGTTAATGTATTTTTTAAGTTATTGTGATCCACACAAGTCTCGACAGTAGTTGTTTTTTCTTCCCAGGTCTGCTTCAGCTACATCTCCCCGCATCATCAGCTCCATCAGAGGACTTTTTGAGTAAGTTTCTCTCTGAAACCTTGTTAAGTGCTGATTAATCACTGTTTAGCATAAGTTGTGATCGTCTGACATTTTTAAGGCATTTCACAGGGGAATGTGAAGGGGAACGTTATTTTTAATGCTGACGTGTTAGTGTACATAGGTGTACATAAAAAACGTAGAAATCGTAGTAAACGTGAGCAGTGCTTTTTTATTATTAGAAATGCAGCAGTTTCTTAGCAAATCGCATAAGAATATATTAGGGCTGCAACTAACGATTATTTTTATAATCGATTAGTTGGCCGAATATTTTTAAATAGATTAATCGGATAAAAAAGCCCCTTCTTTCTTTTTCTTTATTGACAAAAAACACACAATTCCACATTCTGCCCATTGTCCTTCAGACAAACGTGTCAAATTAATGCTATGAAAATATACAGTGCTTAACAATTTATTAGACCACCTATAAAGAGAAAACACCAACATTTTCGGAATCGGTCCAAAAAAAGTTTTAAATCTAAAAATTTTATTGTCATTTATTGGGCAAATAACAAACTGAAACAACTAAATGACTAAGTAACAACTAAATAAATTAGTAACTACTGTTTCTAAAGAGCTTATGCATATTGGAGGAATAACTAATACAGAAAGCTAAAAATACTTTTAATTTAGAGCAGCAGTGGCAAAAACCTTACATTATTTGATAAAGCCTTACATAAATTTGTTAAGCACTGTATATAGTGAGCATAGTTTAATTAACTCTCTAAATTCTAATTTGTAAAGAATAATACAGATAATAAAGACGAATAAAAACAAACTTTGTGTTAACCAACATGTAAGATGAATGTTCTACAGGAACACGTTCACTTTGATCACAGTTTTTGTTATTTCTTTATCCTGTAAAAGGTGGTTATGAAGCGTCTAATATTTATTTTCAGAATTACACGCTGTATCCCTTACAGTTCCTACTCTCATGAAATATGCACACTACATTTTGTCTTTTAATCCTAAATTTAACGTTCAACAACAGATATTTCAGCACAACGAATGTTTTTTTGTGCAGAATATTAATTGTTTCTCTCTCTCTACTGTGTTCCATCTTTACTCATTCAGTAAAGATTTAAACTTAACACAGACTGTCAGGATGGACTTTTATGTAAGAATGGAAATGCTCGTGTGCATTTGTGACATTTACAGATAAGGATATGGCCGTAAACTTAAAGTTTTTGCGCTGAGGATGCACTCGTATCTGTCAAAGCACCTGACAGGGCAAACTATTACGCTAATGCATAGGCTCATGTTTTGGGCAGCTTGGGTCACGTACTTCTCCCACAGCATCTCATTCTGTTTCCTCCACTATTTTAGATGCATTTTGGCCATATAAATGCGTTATTCAGTGCTGTAATTTGACACGACCGCCTGAAGTAGGACGTGCACTGTGGGCAGACCCAACTAATCGACAATGAGGATCGTTGTCTGTGATTTTCATTATCGATAATAATCGATTTTTATCGATTAACTGTTGCAGCCCTAGAACATGTAGCTCTCAAAATGAGGAAATTCAATCATTAAAAGAACACTCCACATTTTTGGAAATAGGATCATTTTACAACTCCCCTAGAGTTAAACAGTTGAGTTGTACCATTTTTTAATTGCAACTTTTCATTTTTCATTGGTTTTAGACTTAGTACACGATGTAACTACAGAAGAGTCAAGCTTTAAATGAGAAAAATATTGAAACTATTTGGTCATTTTTGAGTGAGATGCTAATGGTCTAGTCTAAACCAATGTTCTATGCTAAGCTAAGCTAAAAGTGCTACCGCAAGACCCAGAGATCGCCTAAATGGATTCAAATTTTTTAAAACTCAACTGTTTAACTCTAGGGTTATTGTAAAATGAGCCTATTTCCAAAAAAGTGGAGTGTTCCTTTAAGCCCTTTGAAAAAACTTCTTTTTTTTTTCCTAATGTGCTTGAAAAGTAAACCTGGTGTTAAAATGTTGTTGGTGTTATGGTGTTAACAAACTAGTATAGTCTGAATTTACTTTATAGGCACACACACACACACAATCATGCAATCATGCCATTTGACAGCTGATTATTTACAATAAACCAATAAAATAAATAAAATAAAATAAATTGAATTTTATTTTGAATACATTTTAATTGATACATTTTATATAATTAATATTGAATTAACAAATGTATTTAACTGAAGTATATTGGATCTGAAGAATGATTTTTAAGTTACAGATTAGTGCAAGTCAAGACATCCATTCTATCCATTCGTTGGAAATGTTATTACTTCTATATGCCAGTTTCCTGCGTGGTTCCTTTTTGGTTAAAACCCACACCCACAGTATTTAACCGGCAGCAACACTAATTTAATTCCATACCCGATCTAACCTATTTGATGTAAAGACACGACCCGAACCGCACTTGGATTAAGTCTACTACCTAAGATATTTTAAAGGGAACCTATTATGCTCATTTTACAAGATGTAATATTGGTCTAGGATGTCCCCAGAATGTGTCTGTGAAGTTTCAGCTCAAAATACCCCACAGATTATTTATCATGACATCTGGAATATGTCATTTTGGGGGGAGGGAATCTAAAAAAAAGAGAGCTGTTTTGGTGTGTATCACTTTAAATGCAAATTAGCAACATATTCCCGCCCCATCTCCAGAAGAGGGCATCATGTATATGTCTCTGCTTTGCAAACCTACAGCAATAGAAGCAACTTGACTGAGAGCAAGAGAACCAGTGTTCAGTCGTACATATCAAAAGTGAAATGACTTATGCAGACATGTATATTTTTAGATAGATTTTGAGGCACATTACCGTGAAAAATAGAAGTAATCCACTGCGTCCTTAGCAGCTCAGATGTTGGGAGAAAATTAAGACTCTAATGTTCAGTCTTACATCCAAACACAGAACACCGGGATTGCTTGCAAAACATTGTTGGCATTACATCTGTCCGAGAGCCAGTGGTGGTCAGTAACGAAGTAAAACTACATTTTTCAAGTATCTGTACTTTACTGGAGTAGTTTTATTTTGAGTAACTTTTACTTTTACTTCACTACATTCCAAAGCATAAGATCATACTTTTTACTTCACTACATTTCATAAAACATATCGTTACTCACGTGATACATCACGTGCTCCGAGACGCAGAAGCGGTGTCTGATTCATGAACAAACGGATTATTTTCAAAGAACCTGTTAAATCGGTTCGCAAATCGCAACAAACGATTCATACACGAATTGCAATGATCCGATTGCAGCTGTTCTCGAGTCAAAAACTCACTGATTCAAATGATCCGTTTAGAGCGAGTCTTCTTCAGTGAACTGAACTCACAAGTAAAGAACCGGGAGATCTTGTAAGCACGCGCTACTGATGCTGTGAAAAGTAAGTTACTAATGTCGAATTTTAGGATTAATTATTGTAACTGAAAATAATATTTAGGTCAAAACTGTCAGTTGTTTGTGAACTAAATCTGCTGTAAAGGGTGATCTATTTAAGCCCACTGAAATGCTTGAATGCAGACAGATCAACAACAGTGTCTCTAACGTTATGCTTTAGGTCAAAAAACAAAACATTAAAATAACACAGATTAAATAAAATAACTCATGCACGTTCATATTCCCCGTAACGTTAGCAGTTTTATTAAAATGCTATGCATTTAGATCTATGTGACGTCTGTTTTCATATTGCTTATCAACAGTATACATTTTTATATTGTTTAGATCAACTAGCCGAGTAGACAGATATGAATGTTTATTCATAACCATACTGAAAATAAGTAAATATTGTTAGCTGATGCTAACCGTCTAGCTAACAAGCTTGCTGGTGCTAAGTTGAGAATTTTTAGATATAAAGACCAAATATCTTTATTCAGCCACCTAGATAGATTTCATCTGAGGGAAAAAGAAAGGATGTGATGTTCAGAACATAGTAACTACAGTAATTATCAGAGTGGGAAGTGATGCCCTCTGGGGGCATTTGGCCAGGGGTGTTTTTACACCACAGACAAGGTTTGAGAAGAAAAATAAATCATTATGAAAATATAATTAGATTTTCCTTAAAATGTTCTTCCTAATTTCAGGTCTAATTCTCATGTCATATATAACTGACGTTCTGCAAAACAACAAGTTCTAAAACACTTTTTTCTTACTGGGGAAAATTAGATGGTGAAATCTGTTTTCTCTCAGGTACATGGCAGTGTAAGCTTCACAGTGAACATTACTACATCACTCTCATCAACGTAGTCCATATCAACAAAATATATATCTTGACTCTATATAGTGGTTATTTTGGGAAAAACCCAGGTATTTTGGGCTGTAGGATTATAAAAATATGTGCTAATATAAAATTAAATAAAGTAGTCTATATAAAATTGCAAAATAAATCTGTCTATCAGTACTTTTTTACTTAAGAACATAAAAAATTGAGTACTTTTGTACTTTCACTCGATTAAAATTGAAAAAGCAGTACTTTTACTTTTACTGGAGTAATATTTCATTATACGTATCTGTACTTTTACTCAAGTACTTGATCTGAGTACTTTGTCCACCACTGCTTTGGATGCTACTAGTAAAGTTCTCTAATATAAATAGCTAGGCAGCTAAGTTAATGTCAGTTTGTTTAGTGTAATTCTCTTGTGTCATAAAGCTATTTAGTTTCTGTGTGAATGGTTGGTTGAGGACTTGGCTGCGATGCAAGGGCCACCAGCTAAAATCTTGCCTGGGGCACCAAACTGGTTAGGACATGCCCTGGTTACAACTCTCATCATTCCAGGACTGATTTAATCTGTAATTTAATATAAATCCCTTTATAACTCAGAAAAACTAAACACCCACACACTGAGTCTGGGAATGGATGCAAACACTGAAGTGTCCATACATGTGGATAAACTGTTTCACTTTCACATTCTGTGCAGGGACCCCTCAAGCTCGTTTAAGCATGACAGAGCATGTCAGACAAACTGCTGCACACACAACAGTCTTAAAAATACAGGCTACAAAAGGGATTTTTGGAATCTTCCCATTGCACAAAAGGTTCTTTATAGTGAAAGGGTTATTTTAAGATTATTAACAAGTTCTTCACATTAAGAAAAAAAATTGTTAATTTAAGCCATATACACTCCAAACTACATATGAATATGCCAGTAGCCTGTATCTTGTTCATTGTGCAGTGGAGTGCACAGGAGTTTGTCACAGCACTCACACATCTGCGCACAAATACAATGTATATACACTGATACTGACATATGCTGATGAAATGTACATATTGAACTGAACTAAACTTATACTGAACTGACTTTAGCTGTAGAATGACACTATTGGCTTGTTACAGTTGCTTTACAGCAGAACAATATGTACTGTAAAGCATTATAGAAGCAAAGGTGACTTAACCTGACTTGTATATTCATTTATATTTACAAAGTAAACAGAAATGCTAGGGGGTAAGACTACTTTATTTCATCCTGAGTTTTGAATGTCCTATTTCTTCCTTGATTTTTGATTTCTAAGTGATAAAAGGTATATTTACACTATAGAAAAATGCAAGGGAGTATAAATAATTTATTTCATAATTTAAACATCACATAACTTTTTCTAAGTGAACAAGTTATGTATAAACTTTTTTACACATGATAGTGCAGGTATTGAGTAAATAAGTGCCGTTAAAAGGCAGTGCTTCCCAAAATAAATAAAAGAGCTGTTAGTTTTAATTAATGTGTTATAATGTGAAGAACTGAGTTTAGCATTTTGCAAAAAGTTTGTTTAACAGTTTCAAAATGAGTGGTCTAAAGATTCGGTAGTAAATGGTTTTACCGAGTGTGCCTCAAGTACAATATTCAATGTGTATTTATAAGAAATATATGAAAATAGTGATTATCTGGTCAAATTAAATTCAACTCTGCTGTAAAGACAATATTAAACAGTCATTATTCCATGTGTCGTGTTAAGCGTCCTGTTCAGGTATGTGATTAGGCACATATAGATTACCTTCAAATACTTATATGTAACATTTTACTACCCAACAATGAAGACTAAAACACAAATTTAAAACAAAGTTTAAACCTTCCTGCAGTTTTAATGCATAATTAGTATTGTTGTTGAGCTATGGCTACACAGAATTTAATTTTCAACATGAAAACAACGTAATACTTTAACAACATTAAAACGTGATATTTTATTTCAGATTTTTTCATTCTACAATTGCTGAGACTTTTTTGTTTTCATTTAAGAACAAATATTTGAATTTGATTATGCAGGTGTGTTTACTTGCATTCCTCCAACTCCAGTTTGGATCCAATCTTTGGAAAGTATTCAATAATGTGGGCGGGTGTTGGGTGGTTTTTGGGTTTAAATTTTGAAACTGATTGAAAGAGAAAGCACTTGAACCAAGTGCACCAAGAGAAAGCACCAAGACCCAGCTTCCCCGACACTCCACCAAAGACCTTTTGAGACTTTAAAACTTTTAAAATGTCCGCAAACCAACATTTAAGCCACTATGGAGATGACGAAAATGGTAAGTGCTTTGTAGTTGTTCTATATTTACTAATGATGAAAAACATGACATTTTAATCGTATTTATTTATTCTGTTTACGTACACTGTTTGAAAAATAAAATGTACAAGAACATTTACGTGTATTAATTTACCATTAATATTATTACAGTACCATATGCACTGTTTTTGATGTGTTTTTTTTTCATTTTCCGACTGTTTTGTGTAGGGGAACGCTGTCTGACACATCTGACACTTTTTGATTATCAGTTTGTTTCAGTTTAAATGCATCCTTCTCTGTATTCCCCAAAAGAACGAAAGTAAAATGTGATGTGAGCGACACTACTAAATGTGATATTTAACATCTTACAATGTTATCTGGGCTGCGTTCAGCCCCGACAAAACTGTGCAAAACGTTTATTAAACGGAGACACCCTGTTCTGATGACGCATGTGTAGCAACAATGTCAGCTGAGAAAGCTATTCTTTTTATGCTCTTTTTGAGAATTTTCGGAGCCTGATGAAATCTGTATAAATACGTGTTAAAAAAATTGCAAAATACGCTCGATTACAGTCACTGCCCTTGCCGTCCAGAATAAAAGAGAACAGTCGAGTGAAGGGATTTGTGGGAACTAGTTCCTAATTATTGTGATCCAACATTTGCCTCACATTTCAGGATAAAAAGACAAACATTTCAGGTGAAGGATAATCCACTTCTTACCTCCGAGACTGTGTTATAAACTATATGACCTTATTTTTATTGAGATTAGGCTTATTATTATTGCTGATCCCTGTTGTTTTGCTATGATAAGTTTTCGAACTATACCGTGGATTTTGGGCGGCCCCCTTTTTTATAACGGGGTGTGTTCGTGCGCTTGCGATGGACTTACAAAGATACAGCTACAAATGTGTATGCACTTTCTTTATACAAGCACATATATAGCAAGGACATAACCATGTCTTAAACATTGAGGGGAGGGGGGGCAATTATATATATAGGGGCAATTATATATATATATATATAGGGCCCTATGAAATCCGTTTTATTTTTTCCCCAATTGGCCTTAAGCACGGTTACTTCCTGGTTGTAGATAAGCCGGCTCAGTCATTTCCGGTCAACTGTACTGCAATGGAGCGTCCTGTGCTTGGTTTCTCTACATAATCCATTCACAATCAGGAGAAGTTTTGTTTGTCTAAGATGACCAAACGTCCACGTATTCCATTTCAGGAATGACAAAAGCGAATGTTAAATTTACACGAGTGAATCCGTTAAATTATGCGGCGAGTCATTGCTATGATTGACAGAGGCAACGGAATTAATTCATCTGAGCCGATGTCAAAATAGAGTGTGCATTAAGTGATTCACTCAGTTCAGACTAACAAAACTACAGGTCTGTGTTGAATCAAACTTAAACGACGTAGTTACTAAATTCAATCTAAACATTTCAAAATATTGAATGCATTATTATTATACCAAATTATTTATATTGTATTTAAATAATTCAGCATATGCTGTTGTCTGGCCTAATTTATTTATATATTTAAATGACAAGTGACTTTGTGTGACTTCCTGCACTTGCTATACTTTATACTTCAGTGCGATAAAGTACTAAATTTGTTATAATATTTATCTGTTGTAATAAATCAGAAGACGAGAAAAAACTAGGTTATATATGGCAGCTTCAGCCAATAAAGCATCCTATACTGCCATCTCCTGGTTATAACGGTAATTAAAATGTATTAATTTAATTCGTAAGTCTTTTTTTTTCTTTTTTTTTAAGACACGTTTTTGGCACATTTCTTCATAATTGAAAAGTGAAACTTTAAATAAAGTGAATTTTACTGCACAGATTTGAGAAATAATAAAGGCTTTACATTTTTTCTAAGATTTTAAAAGTGTTCATTGTCTGAAGTCTGAAGGTAAGATATTGATTATCGAGAAGAACATTACATGTCGTTTAAGAGATTATCATAACTGCCTAAACTGTTAAGATGGTGTTTATTTGCCAGCATTTAAATGTAGTTACGTGTATGTATGGGTATTTCCCTGAGATAACACGACTGCGTATACAATAATATGTTATTTAATAACATGAAACTGTGTGTTAATGCCGCGGTCATTATTTACGGCGTTGCAATTAGTTTTTTTCTCCGATTCTGATTAAAATTAGGCAGGAGAGGTTTCTGTGAGAGTCTCTACCTATATACAGCACATATAAAATAAGCTTCACCGGAAGTTTACGAGCTGGCGTATCTTTTATCCGGAAGTTCTAAAAAGCGCTCCGTGCATATGGTCTATTGCGTTTTATTTTTTTCTAAATGCATTTTTTTCCATTGACATTTTATATAGATTGCGTTTTTCTCTGTTTTAATTTTCTGGACTCCTTTTTAATGGTCATGTTAAAATGTATTAATCAAAAACCATGTCTGATTAAAATCATGAAACTTATACAATTTAACATTAATTTATTAACAAAACTGTCAAGTTTAGTGCCTTATGAAATTTTTCTCATCTTGTTTTATTGTTACCAAATTCTGTGTTTTAGGATGTCTAATTATTTAAATGCAATTTTTATTTATTCCTACAGTAGCCTTATGAAATGTTTTTTGCTCTCATAAATTCTGTGTTGTGTATTTAAATTTGACTGGTTATCAGATGAAGGCATAAAACATTGATTTAATTTATATTCTAATGAATGAAAATTAAACATTAAAATTTTTGGCAAATAAAGGGGATTTACTATTAAAAATAAAATATTTTGTGATTATGTCTTTAAAAAAGAAAGTTTTATTGTTTTTCAACGGTAGTAATAGATGTGTTTTTGAAGTAGAACTAAATGCACAGTTTCATTGTTTGTAGGGACAAACAGATGCAGATAATTAACACATGCACATTTCATCTCTTTCTCTCTCACTCTCAAAACGGGCATATTTAAGAAAAAAGTCGAGTAGCTGCTTCACTGAATATAACTGTAGGTCATTTAACATTTCTTCCGTAAAACAGTTGGCTAAACATTAATGATTAACAGCTTCCGTCGTACCTCGCTCTTTCAGTAATCTGAAGCTTGTGCTCAGCACAAGTCCCTGTTTATAGTATTAGTTATTAAGTCCACAGTATACTGTATTGCACATTTTATTTCATTGCACATTTTACCCCTTATTTTTTATTTTATTTTATTCATATTCTCTTGCGTTATGTTTCATTTTTTATATTTTTGCACTGTCCATTGAGCGGACCTGTCCTGATTTACATTTCACTACTGATTATATCCTGTATAATTGAGTATGTGACGAATAAAATAACCTTGAACCTTGAGCATCTGTGAACGCTAAACCCCGCCTACCTTGTTTTTTATCACATTGCCCCTTTATTTTTTTACATTTGAGCCCCTGCCCCTGAGGAAGTCTCTGCACTTCCCTGTTCAGGTGCCACGGAACACGTGCTATTTTATGGATTAATAATAAAAGAGTAATTAAATATAAGGTAAGGTAGTAAATAAGTGTAATATAGCACTGTCTGTTTGCTTATGTGCATTAATCCGAGTGTAAACGGGGAGAGATGTTGAGGCAGGTGAAAAGCATTTTGTTAATAGTGAATATTAACCTATTGTGAATCCTGTTACCGAGCCCCGCCTTGATGTAATGATTGACAGCTAGGGGGTGTGCTCCGCTCGGAATGCATTTTCAAATCCACAATGACTTAAACTATACTCATCGCGCGGCATTTAATGAAAATTCAATTGAAACATCACATATGTAAGTGTCAATGCATTTAAGAAAAATAAAATACATTTAAATCACCATTTTGCTACCCTTTTGCTGCACCTTTGGCTCAGAGTGCATTTTGAAATTCATTGAATTTAGCTAATTATCACGCGGTGTCACAATGAAAATGCAATCCCAAGAGGTCTACCTCTAACGCCCGTTTCACACTGCAAGCGTGAGCGGCGCGTATGCAGAGCAGGAGCAGCGCGCGCCCATTGCCCTTTCACACCTGTAGCGTTTGCAGCGCGCGGCTGAACAGCGTCTTCTGTACAGAATGGGCAAATTCGAATCTAATTTTAAATACAATTGGTCTTGATTTATTATTAGAATAGTTTATATTACTGTATTTGTTTTATTTACACTGTACATGTGCATCTGTGTTTATGTGCAGTACGTATTGTAGAAGAAAGGCAATTGCGCTGTATTTGTTACTACGGAGATTACGAAGAAGGATACGACGTAGATTTTGGGTGCCCCCAGGCAACGGAACTGCAAAAAACAATAACTGACCATAGCAGAAATGTTATAGTTATTTTATACATTGTGTTTATATTGAATATGGTCACTATTTTAAAGGTTTGTACTTGTAAGCAGAAGTTTATTTTTGCACATATAAGTTGCTTTTTGCGTAAGCTGCTGTTCTTTATGTTTGTTTGTATTGATTGTTATTTACAGATTGTAAAAAGTTGTACTGATTGGACAGATTGTACTTTTTGTCTTTCAATACAAAAAAAAAACATTAAAAATGACGTACCATCTGCCAACGCAAAATGACTAGTCCTTTGTAAAAAAAAAAAACACATTAATTATAGGAGAATGACATGCCTTTTAAGTTTTGGTCAAACGATTTTCAACAATTACATCTACAATGTTGACATATTTTGCATCTTTATTCAACATTTATCAGCAAACCTCTTCATAATGCCTGCTGACGAAGGCTTCTCTAATACTGAAGCAATATCTGATAAACATACTCATAAACAGCAGATTTACAAGCAATCTCCATGCTAACATCTTCAACATGCATCGTAAATGTCTTTATTAACACTGTATAAACGTTGTAATAGGGATATTAGCAAACGCACGAAAAACACACTTTCAAACAAGTCACCCACATCATAGACTTATTTGGTGTAGCTACATGTGTAATATTTATGTGACGTATTTGAATATGTATTTATTCGTTTGTCACTTCGTGTAATATCAAATGATCAATCCACTGCATCCCATGCCTTTTCTTTGGCTTGTAAGTCCTTATACATAAAATGTTTTGGGTCATAAATAACTTTTTGTTTTTCCACTTCTACGATGAGACGAGTGTCGTCCATTAGGTCATCTTCCTGGTGTACTCTGAAGACCCCCGTCTGGCTACACCGGGCGTCACGTGCGTTTGTTGATGATGCCTGTTGTCAGCATGACATCTGCTTCTATGCCAACATATAGGCCTATAAACTACACAATATATATTACAACTTGCTACGAAATTGTTGAACTTCATGGTAACTGTTTAAAATTCATTACATCCCATTTACAAACTTTAAATATGTTTTTTTTTTTTTGAGTATCGATCATAAATAATGTCCTGTCACTTTAATTGAGCGTAAGCAGAGCAGCAAAAATAGACTCGGCGCCGAAACGATCGCGGCACTGCCGCTCCTGCTCTGCTCCTGCTACGCGCTGCCGCGCCGCCCCTGCGTGCTGTGTGAACGCTCTCATCCGTTAACATGGGCGCCGCTTGCAGTGTGAAACCGGCGTGAAACTGGCGTGAAACGGGCGTTATGCTTGCAGTGTGAAACCGGCGTAAGTCTAAATGCATTTAGGAAAAACATAATTTAAATGATAATTTTGCTACAGTTTTTGCTTGGACATGTTTAACACATCTAAGAAATATGGGTAATACATTTTAATTTTGCAGCTAATTAAGCTTTAAAATATGTTTAATATGCATATTAAAACTAGTGTAGAAAATGGCAAACTTAAATTATATAATATAATTTTCATTTTGCACTAAATGTTGCACATGTATGGGAAAATGTCAATTTAAATACAGAAATATATTGCCATTTTGCATATTACATTGCAAATTGCATTTTGCTACACATATGCTTCCATATCAGAGTAGACTGTTAGGTTATAGTAGAATAAGTGGACAAATAGGATACTTTTAAAGTTTCTCATAGTCAGTATGATGTAGGCCTATGTTGTGGAGCCATCAAAATAAAGTGTTAAAATGTATTAAGCAGACGGTCTTCTAATACTCTAATGACAGTTGACACGTAGCTGCAAATTTACTTACTGTTATAGTGTTTAAAGTGGACAATCGAAATAAAGTGTTACCTTAAATTGTTTGCTCCTTTACCTAATATGAAATTATAAAATTTTGTTCTGTTCTGTGTGATTTCTGCCGATAGCTCGTTTCCAAAAATAGGCCTACGTGATACTAAACAAGACTTCACTTTAAACCCTTAAAATAGTTTCTCCAATCGTTTAACCTTTACTTGTTTTGTAATGTTTTAAAAGGTGTTTTCTCCGACAATAGAACTGTACAAAAATAGAACTATAAAAATGAATTGAACTATTAAAGGGTTAGGGGCTTGAGCCCGGTTTTACAGCGAATTAAAATGAGAGAAATCACTGCCAATTACGAACAGTACTTGAACAGAATAGAGTTAAGCAGTGTTGTAAAAATCACTGTAAAAGCTCCACATTTCTCAATGAAAATATCATCTGACATACAAGCATAAGAGTTTATGAAGATACCATTTTAAGAGGCCTTTTGAACACGAATATGTGAAATGGTAGCTATAGAGAGGATAACCCTATCATATAAAGCTTGTTATTTTGTCTGATATATCTGCACTGCATTAAAGATAATTTGTTTTATTTGCAGATGGAGAATCTGATATAATTTATAGAAAACAGCTGCATGAAGGAAAACCTAACATAGATTTCACTTTGTCAAGTGAAATGAATAAGAATTTAAAAGAAAATAAAACATGGATCACAAATAATTCTAACAAAAGGCCAAGTGTACAACCCGTATCAGCTAATGTTTCAGTAAGCAATATCATAAATATGATTGACACATTTGACAGACCAGCAGATGCCACTGCAGAAAGCACCTATGCTCGAAGCGGAACATATGCAGTAAGTCCTGAAGACACACCAGGAAAGAGGATTCCCAGGGCTGGAGCTTTTGCAGAAGCAGGAGTCGGACGAGCTTATGCTCAATTCAGTGTATTTGAGGCAGAAGCCAAAGGCCCCAATGCCGTTGCTAGAGCTGATGCCAATGTGATTGGAGTTGAAGCAATTGCCCGGGCTGAAATTGCCAGTGCATCAGCTCAAGCCGGTCCATTTGCTGTGAAAGTGGGGCTTGGAGTCGACACAGGTGTATCTGCTGGTGTGGATGGGCTGGAGGTCAAATTCTTGGGAACCGGATTCACATTTGGACCAAAAACCAGTATATCTCTTCTGGGTTCAGAAGTGTCATGTTCAGTCATGTAATCAGATAGGTATTAATAATCTTTGAATATTCATATGCAACATTTTACTACCAGACTGTGAAGACAAAAAAAAAAGCAGAATCTGTTTCAAAGCAGAATTAATATTTCTGTTGAGCTATAAATACTTTAACAATATGAAAACAATGTTTTATTTTAGATTTTGTAATTCTACAATTGTTGGGATCATGGTTTCTATTAAGAATAAATATTTGTATTTGGTTATGTGTTTAATTAGATCATGCCAGCATCAGTTTGGATCCAACAATTGCGAAGATGATGACACCAAATATTGTGAAGACTTCAGATGATGCCAACTTTGGATCAACATACAAAACTCTCAGATATTATTATTTTATTGTAATCATCATAAGCACAAGCTGTAATAATTTTCTAACACAGTCTGCTTAGCTGAATACATTATGTTAACTTAACATAATGTGTTATATGTCACTGTCATATAGAATACTTTCTAGTATAAAAAAAATATTTTCTGTAAAGCTGCTTAGAAACAAATATATATATATATATATATATATATATATATATATTGTGAAAGTGCTATACAAATAAACCAGAATCGAAAGGTTATTGCTTTTCTCTTAAATACTGTCATTCATTGTGTAACTGATTAATGTGTTCATAGAACTTTCTGTAGACTTGTATCTGCATCAGTCTATTTCCATTAAAACAATGATCTTAAAGAAAAAAAAACTTCTGCAGTTCTTTTGGAAAACATGAAAGCAGCTGTGTTTGTCTCTCTATGAATTTCTAAAAGATACATGCACAAGTTAGTTTAGGCAATTCAATCTGAGGGAAAGTCATTCATAACTACTGATGGGAGAAATGAAGATTTTCACAACTTCAAATTAAGTGAACCATTTGCTTGGTAATGACATTATTCTTTGGAAATTACTAACATGTAGTTTATATTCATTTAAAGCAATCCACAATACTCTGAAATACACTCATCTAAACTTTATATTTATTTTTTCTTTACGGAGCACTTGACTCATTTAGGCAAATTAGGCCTGTTCGTCTAAATCCTTTTCCATAAGTTTTCAGTTGTTGTTCTAATTAGGTTATGTGACTACAGTACATCAATGCAATGCAGTTTTGGTATATTTATTTTTGTTTCATTAATTCATTGTTTCATCCTTATGACAAGATAAAGAGGAAAAAAAATTGTACAGCTCTTGACAACTTACAGAGATTCTTCATCAATTTGATTGTTTTAATGCATTATTTTCATCGAATGACAGGTAATATCAAAGCAGAACGGTTCACAGACAGTACAACAATAATTCTGTGTCGCCCTCTAGTGGGGCAGATACTCTACATAGCATCATGAACCATGAATAAAACTTTTCAAAACCAAACTAAAATGAGCTTTTACATTTCCAAGTTAAGAACCAAAACGCAAAAGTGCCTATTATTGCACTACGACCTAGAATCTTCTCCATCTAAATTTATGGTAATCTGTTTCTTTCTTCTTTTTTTGTGTTTTATAACTGTGTGTTTTGTTAAAGTTGGAAAATGTTCAATAAATATATTTGAAAAAAAGAAAAGAAAGGGAGTAAGGTAAGATAGATTCCTAAGTTAGACCTTTTATGTTTGTTGTATTTGCCTGGTCCCTCTTCCGAAGATCTATTTGCTCCTCTCTTTGTACCTTTTTTTTTTAGCTTGTCAAATAAACAACTTCTCCTGAGTGTTACAAAAATTAGCTCCTTGCTGCCTATTAAGAGTTTTCTTTTCCGGTTTGCATGTGTACATTTCCTTGTTACCCCCTTCCTGGCTCTGGACTAGGAAGGCATGTACCAATTGTTAGTACCGGTAACAGAGTTGTAACTGGGGGAAAAAAGTAATTTGTTTGATTACCCGTTAATAAAAAAAAATAATGCCATTAGTAATGCCGTTTATTTAAAATGCCATTATTCCCATCACTGAAGACAAGGCGCAAAAAAATGCAACAAAAACAAAAAAGAGCTGCTTGGAGGAGAGCAATCACGTATATTTTCTAAAACCAAAATGACACCTCAAAATTGCAAAAACCAAACAAACAACATAATTACATCCTTCAAAAAGGTATCTTCAGTGTAACAGATACATAAAGTAATGTTAAGTACAATTAAAGTCAGTCTATTTGCTAGGGCTGTTGTCAAGTCCAGCTTTGTCGAGTTCAAGACAAGTCCAAGTCCAAAGAGGTTCGAGTCCGAGTCAAGTCCAAGTCCAAAGAGGTTCGAGTCAAGACCGAGTCCAAAGAGGTTCGAGTCCAAGTCAAGTCCAAGTCCAAATGAGACGGTCAAAACAGAGAAAGAAAATAATCTTCTTCAAAACCACATACTTAATTATTGATAATTGATGTGATACGAGAGACGGCATATCTTCTATTCTAATATAATAATTTTGCATTATTGTTTGTAATGATCTAAAAGCATGTGCAGCAACACTGCAGGATCAAATTAGGCAATTTTATTTCTCCTCCTGAGACCCAGCTGTGGAGTTTTTGCCTCTGTAGTGGACATTCTATTTTAGGGAATTTCTCTGAGACCTCACGTGTCACGTGTTTATAGAGATACTAAATGTTTTTTAAACCCTCTCATATGTCTTTAAAGATGGCTATATTTAATTTAGTGAAAAATTGTACATCCTTATGGAAATATGATTATATTCTGTAATGTCTTTTACATCTGAATCATTTTCAGATTGTTTGTCATAAAGCAACATCTCAGGAAAATTGTATGGGTTTTCAAATTCAAATATAACTTCCTGTTATGAAACAGGACATCATTTCATACATGTTCAATGTAGGGGACACCAGGACTAAAAGCATGTTTATTATGCATTTTGGGAGACAACAATTGAATAGGGAAATAAATTATATATCAGTTTGCTTATGAAATATTATATATTATGAAAATCTGGCATGTATTACTCCCATTATGAAAATTATTTTTCAACATTCTGTCCCAACAGCAACACATTAATAAGCAAATTAGATACAGTGTATAGGTACACTGTGTTTAATGGGAAACCAGTTTATGGATTTTTTTATACACATATTGCATAAAACTAAATGGTATATCAATTAATTTTGCTATACATTTTAAAACATAGTTGAGAATCATATGAAGGTAATTTTACGTCATAAAGATTTGCATGCGTATGGTAAGATTTGTGAAAGTGTACATAAGACTGCAAGCGCAAATAAAATTTGCAAGCGCAAGAGAAGCTTTGTAAAGGTGTAAATCGCGTTTTAAGCGCAAGAAAAAATTGTTTGCAGCATTTTGCTGTTACTCGCAAGTGTAATTCATGTTTTGTGAAACTGCAACTTCATGCTGACACTAAATAAATATGATCTGCATTCTTATGACTTCCATATTTCCGCGCTTACACTTTTGACACGTTTCTTTCGCCAAAATACGGTCAAAAGCACTGCAAGCCTGTGAACAGTGATTTGCAAGCGAAAACAGCAGTTTAAAGAACTGCAAAACGGATTGATCGCGTAGAACCCATCTGTATGTGTAAAAAAACAGACTGTCACGTGTCTAAATGACTTGTTGTGTATGTAGGGTAAAAAGTTTCCCGAAATAATCAAATTTGTACAGCTCCTTCTTTCTTTTATCTGCGCTTGCAGTTTTGGCACGATTCTCTCACTAACTGAGATTTGCAAGCGCCAAGGGGAGGCGGGTCCACCTTCTTGTAGCCAATCAAATGAGGCTCTTGCTGACTCTCCATTTACTCTTATCTGATTAAAAAATGCGTCCTGGCACATGCACTGTTTCCCATTTTCTAACACTAAAAGTCTAACACTAAAAGTCACTCTAAATACATATACATTGAAAGAATGAGCTAACCTATGAAGGAACACTTTTTATTAGTGTTAGAAAATGGGACACAGTGCATGTGCCAGGACGCATTTTGATGTTTTAGGTGATTTTGCTTTTAGTTTTCTCCAAAACTATACAGTAAAATGCCTTGACAGGGAATACAGTGACAATCAGGTTCACTCTAAATACATATCCATTAAAAGAATGAGCTAACCTAAAAACATCAAGTTCCTTCTTCCATTGGTTTTATGTTTTTAAATAAATATGTAAATGATATTTGCATTTTTTTTGTGAAACTGAACAAAAAAAACCCCCTCTTTTTTATTATTATTATTAATATAAGTTTTTACACTACATTTCAATACCTGAGTGTATTTGGTCACATACACTTTTATTATTTTTTAATAATTTTTTACATTTACATAAACTAATTATAAATCTATAGCAATCTTTTGGAAGAGATGCAGAATTATTTAGCAAAACCTGTGATTTTTTTTTGTGCATTTTTTTTAAGCTTTTAAATGTTTATGCATGATTACCTCAAATACTGTATTATAGTGATTTTGTAAATCATAAGTAAATAAGAGTATTATCAAAGTAATATTCATAGTGTTTTGTTAGAAACCATTGGTACATTTTTGTAATGAAATAGTAATCCGATATTTCCACTAAGACTTAGCTTTTGTGGTTCCTACAGTATTTGTCATGCATGTATATTAGTCATTTGTGTGTGACTTACTGGCAGCCTAGTAGTGTCAAACTCAGCCATTAAATCGGTGTGAGCTGAGGTTTCAGTGCTGAGTGTTTGAGGGAAGTGTTTGCACAGATGCATTACACTGCATTGGGTGCCAAATGTTTCTAGCAAATACTGTTTCTACTTTTCTTACGACAGAGGGCGCTTTGAGGCTCAGAAATTAATAACCTCATGAGCAGCAGTCACATTTTTAAGATTCCTGGGAAACATTAGTAAAGTAAACGTATAACATTTGAATTATTTTAATTTCTACATATGGTTACCAGACGTAGAAATTAAAATGTGCCTCGGGACGTCCATGAAATGAGAAAAACGGGTTGATTGTTGTAATCACAACGATTGTGATTGGTCCATCGTGAATAATCGCTGAGAAAAGTAACAGATGTCACATGACAGTACGTTTCCGCAAGCATCATAAAAAAAATATTATCACCTATATAATCAAAGTAGTACACTTTAATATACACTGAGTTGAAAATACACATTAAAGAATTAAAAGATGAGAAAGATATTTTGATGCATCGTTCCTAACCAATCAGAGAAATCGTCTGGGCCAAAAGGCCACTCCCATTTTATTCTCCGCGATTTAGATGTGTTTTCCATTCCAGACAGTTTGTTTCCAGGCTTGAGATGCGTTGAGGTGTTTGTCATGATTACTCCCTTCATGTGTTTACAGTCACTGACGCGTCGCGTCGCATCGCCTCGCGTTCTGCCGCTTTACTGTGCGCTTCATAGGAATGGAAAACAAACGTAAAAGTTCAGTTCCCGATGACGGGAACATGACCTACATCCATTAACTATGTCAAAGAAAGTGGATTACTGTCATTGTATTAAAATTATTATTAATGATCATGGCGGCGTCGCAGCGCGCGAGAAACTCTGAAGTTAAAGAGAGCGAAACATGGAAGCGGCACATTACCAGACAGCTGAAATATCGCAACAGGACCCAGACGAGCGTCTTCCAGGATCTTATTGAGTCATGTAAGCTTTATTAATGCTGTTTTTTGTGATTTCACTTTTTAGGCCATGCAGTGCAACTTCTTGGATGTCATGCAAAATAAGAAAAGCCTGTTGTTTTGGATGCAGTAACGTTAGCAGTTTAAAAATCTTAACTATTCCCATGTTTTATTAAATAATTTAATTTTATATATGTTTAAGTATTTAAAGATACAATATATTACAATTAAATATTCTAAAAAAAAAAAATGTATTTAATGAATATCATGTTATACAGAAAATACAAAGTATTGCCGTAGTAGTTAAATATAATGTATTACAATATACATTTGTGTTATATGTTATTTTCGTTTATTCGTATCGTTGGAATTAAGGTATATTTATATGTATTTTTTATATTTTATATTTTATTTAGTATTAAAGTATGCAAAGTATGCTCCACTTTTATTCATTATTATGAAGAACAGAATATAAAAATGTAATTTAACTGAAGGTCTAATTTGCATACTCTCAGTATAATCAAGACTGAGTTGTGCAAGTTCTCATTCATTCTGTGAATCTTGACACTCAAGTGCTATTAGCAAATCTCATTAACAAACACTCTTGGAGTGAATGTAAACATCGGCTGACCTCTTAAAACAAGTCATGCTTGTTCAGAAGCAGTTAGTCATATTGTTCTTCTTATAGATCACAGTCTGCTGGAGAAGTCAAAGCAAAGAGCCCTCATAACCAAAGGCATTCTGGGATCAGGGTCAAGGTAACATTATATGCTTTAATGTTACACTGTAAAAAGTAAAAACGTGCAGAGCTATTTCTACCTGATCTGAACCGAAATATGACTTCTGTTTGATGCAGTCACATTATATTTCTGAATATTACAACATAAAACAAGTTAATTTAGCAGGCCACACGAAACACATTTTTATGTTGCAGGAAAAAACCTATAAACTCTTGATTGTTAAATTGTAATAAAAGATTACTACACATTACGATGTAATGGGTGGAGTTGTGGATTTACTGAAACGTGCATGCCAGTATGTCACTTTGATTGTATTATTATTACTTTAAAAAAAAATTAGATCGCAGAATGTATAATATGTAACACCTTACCAACCATACTATTTTGACATTACAGTATAGCAATAGCATATATTCTTATCAGTTTTTTCATATTCAACCATTACAAATTTGTTTCTGCTTTTAATTTCAAAATAGAGTTTTTTGTCCCTTGCAGGCTCTCACTATCTGAAGATTCGCTGACATCTCTAAAAACAACCACCGGTGAGGTAAGAAATGATGGTAAAACAGAATCAGCCTCTCTCATGAGAAAGCTGATTGGATTTCTATCAAGCGTTTAGAAACCAAACTACATTTTGTAGCACAAGTTGTGACCTGTTTCACTGAACCGGTTTACAAGTTGGCCTGTTGTTATCTCTCAGTCAGTCATGTTAAAGCTCCACAGCACCGATGCTTCATACCTGTAAACATTTTCTGCCAAAGCATATTAATCTAACGCAATGTTAGGAACATTGACTTCTTTTCTTTGGGAATGATCAGAGCGGTCTGAGCATTAGGTGTAATAACCAGTTGTTACACCGTATCTTGCATTAAAGCTTTCTTAAGAGCAGCTGGAAAGTTTTTCTGGTGAAAGTATGTGATAAAACCTGCTGCATATCTGTGCTTTATCTACACACGGGACCTCTCCCTCACATCAGACTATCTAGCTAATTCAAACTCCTGTAAAATATAGATTCACATTATAAACAAATGTCTGAATTCGTTTTTTTATCATTATTATTGACAGTTTTTTGGCTTTATGATTGTTTTTTGTTCTTGCAGCTTGCATACCAAGTGGTGGAACTGCAGCAGAGAATCCAGATAAAGGAAGTGACACTGGATGAACAGCATACCAAGTAAACCTCCTTATTCTTTTATAACATAAAAACAGGAATCCTCCCTTTTACAGTGGCCATATTATGTTCATTTAGAAATTCACTATTGAATGTTTTGGGGTCTGCTAGAATACATTTCATGTAATTTGAAAAAAACAACATTATTCTTCTCATACTGTACATTGCTCTCTGCCTGAAACATGTCACATGGTGAAGTCATGAAAATAATGGCAGGACTACACACGAGGGGTTTCAGGCAGTTGTTCTCTGTTGGAGAAATGTACTCTCTTTGGCATGGACTTCGTAATAGCAGCTCAAAAAATAAATACATTAAAAAAGCAGAATGGATGCTCTTTAATGAGCTAATTTGCCTAGAAATGTAAACTATGTATCATTGGCACTTTCCACAAACACATATGCTTTGGTGACTAGGTTTAGAGGCACATAAATGATTATATATGTTTGATCAATTATCTGTCACGAAATGAACATGATATCAAATGTTACACCCAGATGTGTGACAGTGTTATCATTTTGACATATTCTTTGAATTAATATCAAATTTATTGTAATAAAAAGCCTGTTATTGCAAGATTGCTGCTTTATTAAAAAGTCTTGACACTCAAGTAACATTATTTGGACATTTTGGACTCTTTCTACAGCATAGAAGGAGGAAAACATATATATATATATATATATATATATACATACATACAAATTAGTAATTGTATTTATCATGTTCGACCATTCATCCCTCTGCTATACATATATTAAACAAAAGTTTATTCTTTGATTTGTGTGAACTTTTTGATCCCACTACTCAGTTTTTAAATATATCTACACTGTAATAGTAACAGGGTGCAAACATTTAAAAAAATAATATAAAATTAATGCAAAATGGAAAAACAGCTCATGTAATATTTAGTTTGATAATATTTACCTCTCAATATTGTTCATTCACATTTTCATTAGATTAAGCACCTCCGTTTAATGACACGTACTGACACTAAAACAGTGTTGTTGCTGTTTTTTTTTGAGTTTCAGGCCCTATTTTGTATCCTATATGTGGAAAGTGGCATTTATTTACTCAAGCTGTCTCAATACTCTAAATAAATAATGTCCTACATTTTGGTCACTAAGCTAACATATGGCTAAAGGTGAAATATAGGACTCTGATTGTATAGAAAAACCCTGGGCATTCTGCCATATCTCTTTCCATTCTTTAGATGAAAAATAAATCATACAGAATTTCCATGAACTATTCCTTTTTATAGCTGTAGATGTTTTAGGTTGGTCTGGATGTGCATCGTGGAATGCATAAAGTTGCAAATTAATGAATTGCCTGAATATCCAAAATTTTGGACATTTGGACCATTTTATGATAGATCTTGCAGGCATAATGATTTTTGTTTTGTTTTAGGCTATATGAGGTCCAAAAGCATCTCAGTGTTTTGGCGTCAGAGCACAGCGTGCTTCAGGAACGCGTGGCAGAGGTACAGACTAGAAACCAGCTTCTGAAACAAGAATATGATTCTCTGCTGGAGCAGCACCAGATCACGGAGACGACGTACCGCCAAGAGAAAGTCCGCAGCTCAGAGATCCTGGAGAACATCATCCGTCCAAAACAGCAGGCTGCTGTCCGCATGAACCATCGCAATGAGAAGAGAGTGAGGTCAGAGGCATGATGGGAGGTGAAATGTGTAATTGCTGCACCGTTAGAATAACCAAATTCAATCCCCCCAAAAATGCATTCTCAGAAATGACCTCCCATCTTTTAATTCATGTCATCGGTTGTGCATTGATTCTGCAGAATCATCATTTACTCAACCTCATGCTCTTCCAAACCTGACTTTCTTTCTTCTGTAGAATACTGTTTTTTTGCTCCATACATTGAACGCCAGTGTGATCCATTGCTATTTTGAACCTTATTGACTTTCACAGTATGTGCAAAAATGTTCTTTAAAATATCTGCTATTGTGTTCTGCACAAGAAAGTTCATTAAACAGGTTTGGAATAACATAAGGGCGAGTAAATTATGACATCGTTTTAATTCTTGGGTAAACTCTCCCTATAAATATGTTACGATGTGGGAGCTAAATTTATTACATTCTTATTAGTGCACAAATATTTTATAACATCTGTCAACAAGGAATAAAGGACACAGAGAACAACAGTAGAAACATTATTTGTTCAAATGCAGTGGCTTAGAAGATGGTTAATGGAGTTAATGAATTAGTGTTTGTTAAAGAAGGGCCACATTTCAAAGTTCACTGAGTGTATTCTCTCTGCTGCTGTGGTATTCTGCTGGCAAATCATTTGTAGAACATTGTCCTTTCCATAAACACCACATCCCTCTTGATCATATTTCCTCTTCTGTCTTAGAGCCAGAGAGGCCAGTCTTCACAAAGAGCTTCAGATGGCTGCCAGTAAGAGTGTGAATATTAATGAGTGAGTATCAGCTGTATGAAGTGCGACTCTGATTTCATGTCAGTCCAAACCCTTGTTACTGTCTTTCTTCTGTGAAGCGCAAAACAAGAGTTGTTACAGTATGCGATGTCATTTATATATTCGTGTTTCACAGAGGAAAGAAAGTCATGCAGGTTTGGAATGATATTGACTATTCCTTTTATCAGCATATGAGGGCAGCATAAACAATCCTATAAATTCAACATGTAGATCATTCAAAAGTTGTCATTAATTGTTTTGCCTTTGCCTGTCAGAGAGTCTGGAAATGTGTCACCTCCCAAACCATCATCCCCTAAAAGTGACTCTTCACAGAGGTTGGAGAGATCCCATGGACCACTTTTCAGGTAACAGTAGGGGCTTTCGTGTATAATACAGTAATTATTGTGGGTAAAATATATAAGTAATATTTTGGCCTTTATCTATAGCATTTGAGGCATGCTGTTGATTACCCTAGGAAATAATTTGGCCTAATTATTGGCTAATTTTGAGTAATTTTCACATCGGTTAATGTATTTTGTAAGTTATTGTGATCCACACAAGTCTCGACAGTAGTTGTTTTTTCTTCCCAGGTCTGCTTCAGCTACATCTCCCCGCATCATCAGCTCCATCAGAGGACTTTTTGAGTAAGTTTCTCTCTGAAAGCTTGTTAAGAGCTGATTAATCACTGTATAGCATAAGTTGTGATCGTCTGACATTTTTAAGGCATTTCACAGGGGAATGTGAAGGGGAACGTTATTTTTAATGCTGACGTGTTAGTGTACATAGGTGTACATAAAAAACATAGAAATCGTAGTAAACGTGAGCAGTGCTTTTAAATATTAGAAATGCAGCAGTTTCTTAGCAAATCGCATAAGAATATATTAGGGCTGCAACTAACGATTATTTTGATAATCGATTAGTTGGCAGAATATTTTCCAGATTAATCGGATAAAAAAGCCCCTTCTTTCTTTTTCTTTATTGACAAAAAACACACAATTCCACATTCTGCCCATTGTCCTTCAGACAAACCAATGCTATGAAAATATACAGTGCTTAACAATTTATTAGACCACCTATCATAATAAAGAGAAAACACCAACATTTTCGGAATCGGTCCAAAAAAAAGGTTTAAATCTAAAAAAGTTCTTGTCATTTATTGGGCAAATAACAAACTGAAACAACTAAATGACTAAGTAACAACTAAATAAATTAGTAACTACTGTTTCTAAAGAGCTTATGCATATTAAAGGAATAACCAATACAGAAAGCTAAAAATACTTTTAGTTTAGAGCAGCAGTGGCAAAAACCTTACGTTATTTGATAAAGCCTTACATAAATTTGTTAAGCACTGTATATAGTGAGCATAGTTTGATTAACTCCCTAAATTAAAATTGTTAAAGAATAATACAGATAATAAAGACGAATAAAAACAAACTTTGTGTTAACCAACATGTAAGATGAATGTTCTACGGGAACACGTTCACTTTGATCACAGTTTTTGTTATTTCTTTATCCTGTAAAAGGTGGTTATGAAGCGTCTAATATTTATATTCAGAATTACACTGATTACGCTGTATCCCTTACAGTTCCTACTCTCATGAAATATGCACACTACATTTTGTCTTTTAAACCTTAATTTAACGTTCAACAACAGATATTTCAGCACAACGAATGTTTTTTTGTGCAGAATATTAATTGTTTCTCTCTCTCTACTGTGTTCCGTCTTTACTCATTCAGTAAAGATTTAAACTTAACACAGACTGTCAGGATGGACTTTTATGCAAGAATGGAAATGCTCGTGTGCATTTGTGACATTTACAGATAAGGATATGGCTGTAAACTTAAAGTTTTTGCGCTGAGGATGCACTCGTATCTGTCAAAGCACCTGACAGGCAAACTATTACGCTAATGCATAGGCTCATGTTTTGGGCATCTTGGGTCACGTACTTCTCCCACAGCATCTCATTCTGTTTCCTCCACTATTTTAGATGCATTTTGGCCATAGAAATGCGTTATTCAGTGCTGTAATTTGACACGACCGCCTGAAGTAGGATGTGCACTGTGGGCAGACCCAACTAATCGATAATGAGGATCGTTGTCTTTGTGATTTTCATTATCGATAATAATCGATTTTTATCGATTAACTGTTGCAGCCCTAGAACATGTAGCTCTCAAAATGAGGAAATTCAATCATTAAAAGAACACTCCACATTTTTGGAAATAGGATAATTTTACAACTCCCCTAGAGTTAAACTGTTGAGTTGTACCATTTTTGAATCGCAACTTTTCATTTTCCATTGGTCTTAGACTTAGTACACTATGTAACTACAGAAGAGTCAAGCTTTAAATGAGAAAAAATATCGAAACTATTTGATCATTTTTGAGCGAGATGCTAATAGTCTAGTCTAAATCAATGATCTATGCTAAGCTAAGCTAAAAGTGCTACCGCCAGACCCAGAGATCGGCTAAATGGATTCAAAAATGTTAAAACTCAACTGTTTAACTCTAGGGTTGTTGTAAAATGAGCCTATTTCCAAAAAAAGTGGAGTGTTCCTTTAAGCCCTTTGAAAAAACTTTTTTTTTCCTAATGTGCTTGAAAAGTAAACCTGGTGTTAAAATGTTGTTGGTGTTATGGTGTTAACAAACTAGTATAGTCTGAATTTACTTTATAGGCACACACACACACACACACACACACACACACACAAAGCAATCATGCCATTTGACAGCTGATTCTTTACAATAAACCAATCAAATAAATAAAATAAAAGAAATTGAATTGAATTTTATTTTTAATACATTTTAATTGATACATTTTATATAATTAATATTGAATTAACAAAAAATGTACTTAACTGAAGTATATTGGATCTGAAGAATGATTTTGAAGTTACAGTTTAGTGCAAGTCAAGACATCCATTCTAGCTCTGTAGCAGTTGTTTGCGTTGGAAATGTTATTACTTCTATATGTCAGTTTCCTGCGTGGTTCCTTTTTGGTTAAAACCCACACCCACAGTATTTAACTGGCAGCAACACTAATTTAATTCCATACCCGATCTAACCTATTTGATGTAAAGATAAGACCCGAACCGCACTTGGATTAAGTCTACTGCCTAAGGTATTTTAAAGGGAACCTATTATGCCCATTTTACAAGATGTAATATTGGTCTAGGATGTCCCCAAAATGTGTCTGTGAAGTTTCAGCTCAAAATACCCCACAGATTATTTATTATGACATCTGGAATATGTCATTTTTGGGGGAGGGAATCTAAAAAAAAGAGAGCTGTTTTGGTGTGTATCACTTTAAATGCAAATTAGCTACATATTCCCGCCCCATCTCCAGAAGAGGGCATCATGTATACATCTCTGCTTTGCAAACCTACAGCAATAGAAGCAACTTGTTCAGTCGTACATATCGAAAGTGAAATGACTTATGCAGACATGTATATTTTTAGATAGATTTTGAGGCACATTACCATAAAAAATAGAAGTAATCCACTGCGTCCTCCGCAGCTCAGATGTTGGAAGAAAATTAAGACTCTAATGTTCAGTCTTACATCCAAACACAGAACACCGGGATTGCTTGCAAAACATTGTTGGTATTACAGCTGTCCGAGAGCGAAGAAAATGGAGGACAGCATACAACTGCTGAGGCTGGAAACCAGAGCAATGTAAAGCTGTCAATCAGCCCTCGTGGGCGGGGCCTAAACAATGTGATGTCCCATTGCTCAGAGAATCAGATTTGGTTTAATGGGGATTAAAAAGAATGAGTGGGTGGATTTTTTATCATTGTAGGGTGGTTGTGTTCACACACTGCCAACACATATTTATGTCCAAACACCATGTAAAAGTGGATTTAACATAGGTATCCTTTAAAAGATTCACTCTGTCATACTGACAAAAAATGTATAGCCTGAATGCACTGTAAGTCGCTTTGGATAAACACGTCTGCTAAATGCATAAATGTAAATGTAAATGTCTCTCCTGAAACTCTGCAATGTATACCTGGCCATTGGTCTTCTCAGTAGCATGAAAAATAAAACTTATTCAAATTATGAGTAGATTAGATACAGAAAGTGAATACGGAGCACACCCTTTATAATCAAACAGTCATTCACTTCAGTTGCAGCGTGATTGGCTACAATGCTCAATGCTGCAAACTGTGTTGCAAATAGAAATATTGGTAACACTTTATAATAACTGCACGCTATGAATCATTAGGGAAGCAGTAGTAAATAGTCAGTTAATCCATAATAAAGCATTGTCCCAACATTAATAGTCAAAATTAGCCAATAATTAGCCATAATTACTATAGTCATTAGTTAGCAGTTTATAAATACAGCTATAATTTCCTTGTTCTTTATTTATTAGGCATATCTATTACAAAGGAGATTTAAAGGCTCAGCTATCTTCCTAACAGAAAAAAAATCAACAAACACGACAGAGGGATACAGAACTCAGAAATATTGATTTCAAGATGCAAAAAAATGTAACTGTACACTTTAATTTAATTTTTTTTCTATGAAATTGCAAAGGTTTATTTTTCTTTTTTTCATCAAGTTGTATCGTTTAATTTTTTTCATCTTGAAAAAATATTTCTGTGTTCTGTATCTCTCTGTGTTGTTTCTGTTTAACTTTTCTGTTTGGAAGATAAATGAGCATTTAAATCTGCTTTGTTAATGCTTTATAATGTACAGTGCTCAGCGTAAATGAGTACACCCCCTTTGAAAAGTAACATTTTAAACAATGTCTCAATGAACACAAAAACATTTTCCAAAATGTTGACAAGACTAAGTTTTATATAACATCTGTTTAACTTATAACATGAAAGTAAGGTTAATAATATAACTTAGAGAAACAAAATTTTCAGTTTTACTCAAATTAGGGTGATGCAAAAATGAGTACACCCCACTGAAAGTCTCTGGAGCAAAGCTAAATTTTAGACTACAAATGTCTAATTTAACAAGAATTCAACCACAGGTGAGTCTAATTATTCATTACACAGGTATTCAGCAGACAGTTGACAATAAAAGGGTGTTACTTAAAGAAAACACCTTCCCATTTTATGCTGTCAGCAATGGCACCAGAAATATCACAAGACCTGAGAAAGAAAATTATTTCTTTACACAAGAAAGGTGAAGGCTACAAGAAGATCAGCAAAGCTTTACTTATCAGTCAGAATACTGTAGCAAAAGTAGTACAAACATTTAAAAAAGATGGAACTGCAACCATCTCACAGAGACGTCCAGGTCGTCCACGGAATTTAACACCTCGTCAGGAGCGTCTTCTGATGAGAAGGGTTGAAGAAAATCGACATGCAAGTTCACTGCAGTTATCTAAAGAAGTAGAAAGCCAAACTGGGGTGACTATTTCCCGTGACACAATACGGCGTACACTGCAGAGGAATGGCATGCATGGGTGCCGTCCACGAAAGAAGCCTCTCCTAAAGCCCAGGCACAAAAAAGCCCGCCTAGAGTTTGCCAGGGCCCATGCTGACAAAGATGAAGATTACTGGGACTCTATACTCTGGAGTGATGAGACCAAGATAAATGTTTTTGGAACTGATGGCTTCAAAACTGTATGGTGTCGCAAAGGTGAGGAATACAAAGAAAAATGCATGGTGCCTACAGTGAAACATGGTGGTGGCAGTGTCCTTATGTGGGGCTGCATGAGTGCTGCTGGTGTCGGGGAGCTGCATTTCATTGATGGCATCATGAATTCACAAATGTACTGCTCTATACTGAAAGAGAAGATGCTACCATCACTCCGTGCCCTTGGTCGTCGTGCACTTTTCCAACATGACAATGATCCTAAACACACATCTAAGGCCACTGTTGGATTTCTGAAGAAGAACAGGGTGAAAGTGATTCAGTGGCCAAGTATGTCTCCTGATCTGAACCCAATCGAACACCTATGGGGAATTCTGAAGAGACAAGTTGAGCATCACTCTCCATCCAGCATCCAATCTCTAAAAGAGGTCATTCTTGAAGAATGGAAAAAGATAGATCTGGCAAATGTTCATTCCATGCCTAGAAGACTTGGTACTGTCATTAAAAATCATGGAGGCCATACAAAGTACTAGATTTAGTAGTTTTTGTTGTGGGGTGTACTCATTTTTGCATCACCCTAATTTGAGTAAAACTGAAAAATGTGTAATCTAAGTTATATTATTAACCTTACTTTCATGTTATAAGTTAAACAGATGTTATATTAAACTTAGTCTTGTCAAAATTTTGGAAATGGTTTTTGTGTTTATTGAGATATTGTTTCAAATGTTACTTTTCAAAGGGGGTGTACTCATTTACGCTGAGCACTGTATAAATAGTCCTCACTTTAGATGAGCTCACACAAATAGATGGCTGGCAACTACTAAATGTTTTATAACTACCTGACTTAATCATGAATTACAGCAGGAATATGAGCATTACAGCAAGGAACACTGAGCAACTATTATCATTTGTCTAAATATTAAATAGTTTATTAATCATTTACTTACACTTTCTTAATGATCACTGACAACTCATAAATAACTGGTTTGTAAATAACGTAATAATTTATAAATGATAAATTGATCATTAAAATACAATTATTGAACATTACAGATATGCTCAAGAACAAAACATTTATAGCTGTATTTATAAACTGCTTATTAATGTCGGCCTATTAATGTTGGAGCAATACTTTATAAATGATGAATTGACTATTTACTAATGCTTAACTAATGATTCATAGTGTGCAGTTATTATAAAGTGTTACCGAAACTTTTTTACAGTCTTCAGACTACAGAGCATGAACACAAATAAGCATGGGACCTTTTGAAATCCTTTACCTATATCGAATTGAGTCTAAATAGTCTTGGCAATTGGACACGCAGTCCACCTGAGCCTATTGATTCCCCGACCTGGATGCGCACCAGAAAGGTTAATGTCAATAATATTCCACCCATTACATCAAATATTAATGTGCAGGACTGTGTGATGTGTTGGTATTACGTTGCTGTATGTGTATCGTGTCTAACAGCATTAACAACATTGATTATCCAATGTGGTTACTGTAGTTACTATGCTTTTGTGAAACAATTATGACTACAGTAGCTAGTTTGGTTATGCAGCATTTTATCTTAACTATGGTGTTTAAGCAGAAAGCTGCATTGCTGTGTGTGAAACTCCCCCATATGAGACTACAGTAGTTTTTCAGTAAATAAATAGTCAATATGATGATAAATAGTCAATATGAATAGTCAAAATGATGTCAGAGGTCAATACAATTTAAGTACATTCTTGTAAAAAACAAAGGCTGCAGATTATGTCTGGACCAGGAAACCTTTACATTACTGTATATAAAAGAGTGTTATGCTGTAAAAAAAAAATTCTCATTTCATCCAAAAATAATCTGATTATGTAACACACTGTAACACGTTACACTGAGCCCAGCATCTCTGTATATATAAGTTCTGTACTGCTCATAAGTATTACTAATGGTTCTTTTTTGTGTGTCCAGGAGGAAGATGAGAGGTAAATCTGTTTGCAGATCAGAGGAAGAACTCTATATACCATTAGGAGTCTGTCTGGTTGCCAGAGTCCCAACCAAGGCAATTTTTACAATGGTGCGTTTTGCTTTTTACAACAACATCAAACAACAAAATCTGTTTCTCAGAAGCTTTGTGATGATGTTCTGTCCAGTTCTGGTCCTGTTGGGCTATGAAGCAAGTAGAAATGTATAGTGTATAACCTTTAACCCTGAAAATGATGGGGAAAGCCTTGTGTAGATGAACTATTAAACAGACAGACATGGAATATAATATTGATCTTGTGGGTCTTAAATGGGTCATGTCTTAAAGATGTCTTTAAATGCACATTCCCTGTAGTGGTGGTTGGTGGTCTGTCTGTGGATGATGTGACTGTGGAACAAAGCGTCTGTGTGTCGCTGTAAAGCAGTGTTTTTCTGTAACACACTGCAGCTCTGTCATGTGCAGCCTCCCGCTTCACATGTCCGTTTTCATTTGAATAGCTGACAGCAGGAATCGGCCCGAGATGTGGTATGGAGAGGAGTTGCCACTTCCTTAAATGGAGATGTCACAATTTAATGATTTGCATTTCCTGTTGATCTTTTGGTTGTGGCTGTATCAGAATTGAAATCTTTTGGTTGTTGGCATATCAGAATTCAAGTACTATTTCTAGTCATTTCATCATAAAAAAAAACAATCTACAAATTGCTGGACTTTTGCCGTTAAAGAGTTGAAGTGCTTATTGCCTACTAGAGCTTGCATTTCCATTTGAGTGTAAAGTAATACACTGCTTGTTGGTATTATTTTTTTGCACCTGAGTAAAGTTGCTTCCCCTTCTGCAGTTTCACATTATATACTGTTTAAAAATAAGATTGGGCATGACAGTTATTTTTATTGGTGGCATGTTAAAAACAGAAGGTAGTGAAGTTCCTCAAAATCAGACATATGGTTATTTGTTCCATCAGATACGTACCCAGTCTCTTTATATCACAAACTAAAATATTGTTGTATAGCATTGTTTTATTTGCTAATTTCCTGCAATTTTCCTGCTCCACTAATAGACATCACTAACACCTACAGTAACATCAGGTGTGAGATGATGTAATGTGTCTGTCCAGACCGAAGCAGGGCTACTCAAGGCTACCGGTCAAAAGTTTGGAATAATTACGATTCTTTTATGTTTTTGAAAGAACTCTCGCATGCCTGTCATTTTTTATTTGACCAAAATACAGTAAAATAATGCTGTGAAATATTACCATTTAAAAGTATTTATTATTTTAATATATTTTAAAATGTAATTTATTCCTTTGATGGCAAAGCTCAGTTTTATATTCAGTTTCACGTTCCTTCAAAACCATTCTAATATGCTGATTTTTTTCAGGATTCATTTATGAATAGAAAATATTATGAAAAGAACTGTATTTGAGATAAAAATACTTTTTTTAACATAATTTTTGTTCTGTTACTTTTGACCAATTTAATGCATCCTTGCTAAATAAAAGTATGATTTTTTAATGGTTACTTCTTAATGGCAGTGCATCACAGTTTCCACAAAAATATTAAGCAGCATACTGTTTTTAACATTGATTATAATCAGAAATACATATTGAGCAGAAAATCAACACATTAGAATGATTTCTGAAGGATCATGTGACACTGAAGACTGAAGTTATGATGGTGAAAATCCAGCTTTGCATCACAGGAATAAATTACATTTAAATATATTCAAACTGAAAACAGTTATTTTAAATTGTAACAGTATTTACAATATTACTGTTTTTACTATATCTTTGATCAAATAAATGCAGCATTGGTTAACATAAGAGACTTGATTCAAAAACATTAATAGATGGATTGCTAGGATAATTTGGGTGATTGCTAGTGTATGGTGTTGCTAGGGTATTCTGGGTTGTTGCTAGGGTATTCTGGGTTGTTGCTAGGGTATTCTGGGTTGTTGCTAGGGTGCTCTAGGTGGTTGTTAGTGTTTTCAGAAAATGCAAACTGATTAAATGTATTCATAAATGCAATCAGTTTGGATAAAAGTGTAGGACAGATGCATAAATGTAAAGCATTATAAATGAATGTGTTTTGTGGCTTCAGGATGCTCATGAGCAGGGAATCAATGCTGTGAGGTTCAGCACCAGTTCAAACCTGCTGGCTACAGGAGGAACTGACAGAGTCATCAAACTGTGGGACATAGAAGCAGGTACATCACAAAACTGATCTGGGGAAAAAAAATATTCTGTTTAACTGTCAGCTTTAGCCATATAGACAGGTTTCAGATATAGTGAAAACCCCACATCGAGCGATAGTGCGTGCTCTTGTCATTACACGTGACTGCCTCTGACCACCAGCAGGTGTCAGCACTCTAATATTTAAAACATCCCTTAGTCAGTGTACATGAAATTGAGATGCAACATTTTCACAAATGAATAATTGAATAATTGAAATTATTCACAATTATGTGAGGTCTGTGAGGTGGGGAATAGTTTTTTTGTATCTTTTAGACATTACTTTGTGTAGATCAACTATGATCTCATTTAATGTGTTCTGTTATACAGTTAATAGACACAACAGAAGTGACTGCATAATTTCAGGCTTGATGTAGCATACTGCAGTGTTTTGTCCTCACAGGAACTCTTCAGAACAGAGGGACGTTAGATGGAAGTAATGAGGGGATCACCAGCATTGAGTTCGACCCGACGGTATGAACACACAAATCGTTGTGTTTGAATACATTAAACATAGAAAATGAGCAATGTAACGAGACAACATACTAGAATGCCTCCATTATAAGCCCTGAACCTGTCACTCCCTGCAGCTTTGCACAGTTTTACATGGGAGCCCTGGAGTTCAGCACAGCTTACAATTTCTCTACTCTTGGTTGATAATAATGGAAGCATTGTAGTTTTGCCGCTTTGCTTGCTTGTTGTGTGTATTGTGTGTTTACAGTACATGCATTTTGCTTCAGTTTCTTTAGCAGTCATTTCTGTGTGCACTGCAGCCAAAACACAGATCTGTGCAATGCATGAGACTTCAAATTCACTCATTAGGACCTGCTGTTGTGATTAACCAATTTAATGCTTGTACAACTTCTACAAAAAACGTTTGAAAAAAACTATAATGCAATAAGAGTATACCCAAATGAAATACTGTAAACAACCTTTTCAGTAATGTTCGGATGATTTGCAATTTACTCACAGAGCTAATTAGTGCTGCTGGTTTAACTGAATTGCGAGTGGTTTTTGAATGTGTTGCAGCATTTTGCACTGTTATATCTGTTTAGTGAATTAACCCCCCCATTGGACTTTAGTTCAGGGCTTGTTGATGCCAAGGACCCCCAAAGTATAATGATTCCCTTCCTAAACTATACGGGCACCTATAATTTCATGTATACTCATTATAATATTCCTTAACAATAGTATGTGTGCTATAATGTGCACGTGTGGAAGTTGAAACTTCATAGAAAGGTACGAGAAAACACATTGTATATTTCTATTTTTCCTGTATTTCTGCAGATGTTATTATAACTTGTTGGTGTTATAAACAATGACAGTTTATAGAATGTTTATAGAAATGAAATAATCACAATTAATTTGAATTTTACACATTATTAAATTATTCATTAAATTCATTGATTAAATAATTGTGTTCAATTCGCATTTCAATCAAGACAACTCTCAAAATAGATTTGAACAGCATTTATTTAAAAAATAAGAATAGAGTATAGGCAGTTTTGATCTTGGCGGTCTGGATCTGCTATGCTGCTGCTGGTATGAGTGTAGATATTGCTGAAACATGCTCAGAATAACGGGTATCAGGATGCATGCTGCTACAAGGTACAAAACGGAGAACACATGTAGCAGATCTAGACAGGTGGTGCTGGGGAGGAGGAGGGCTAAAGAAAATTATCATGGCGCGCACTACTGAGCTGTACCAGGTTAGGATGGGAATTGCATGGATATGAAATAGAGATTGTTTGGCATTGAGTGCTTGTGTGAACCAATCAGCAACTCTAAAGAGAAAACCCATGCTTTAGATGAGCTGAAGAATATTCCAAATGACTCACTCCAGTAAGTTATTGCTAATTAGCACATTCCAGAGAGCTGAGCTATAAGAGCCCTCAGCTACTGAAAGATCTTTATTAGTAATATAAGGAGACTGTTCCTGTAAGGCTGTTGAGTTGATTATGCTGTGGTTACTGCTCTAATGCATTGTGGGATGTGTCACTTTGCTTTTCCATCAGGGCACTCGGATTTTAGCTGCGTCATATGACAAGTCGGCTCTATTCTGGAGGCTGGAGGACAGTGTTCCCAAGGTAACAGAGCTTACCTCTCACCCACCCAAAGGTCCCTGCGCTAGTCTGTCTCTCTAAGTTACTCTAGAGCATCATCAGATGAGACAGAGCAGTATGAACCATGTTATAGATGTTTATTGCTGTGCCTGATAAGATTTGATTTTGTTTTACATGACAGTGAGGCGTGGGAGAGTTTTATGGGGCGGAATCAGCTTGTCACATGATTTTTGATGCAAAAAGGCAAGATATGGGTCATTCTTACTATGCAGTCAATTTTACCAGCATATTTGTCTTAATATATTCTATAAAATGTTCATTTCACATCATATCATATTAGGAAATACAATTAAGTAAATATGGGGCGAATTTGAAAAAAGCTAACAATGTGACACTCTTATAGATAAGCTAATTATAAATCATCTTTTAAAGTTTTGTATATGGTACAAAGTTTAAAGGGTTTGGCATAACAGGAATGACCCATATGTCATAAAAATGTCAGAAAATGTATTAGCATTACAGAAAGGGTAAAATGTACACTTTCAACTCGTTCTTTTTTTTATTTGTAAGCATTTTTTTGTGACTGTACTACATTCACGTTACATGATTAGGCAGATTTTTACTTAGAGAGGGTGACAGCGCACTACATTAAAATAAATGATCATTCTTGTTTTCATTACAGCTGGCCAAATTCAAAGACGAAACTTAAGTTAAAACATCTTTGAGAGCAAGGGGGCCCCTGGTGTTTCGGGGGCCCTACGCAGCTTGCGTATTCTGTGTATAGGGAGGATCTACTCCGTTTGCTCTCCTTAATACCAATTCGTCATGCTGAAAATGAGAGGAGACTACTTTAACAAGACACAAATGCTCCAAATGCTGTAAAATTTATTTAATATTTTTTCTCTACATGTGTGCATGTGTGTAAGAGAGAGAGAGCGAGGCAGAGAGAGAAAGTACATGTTTGGATACATTTCTTAAAAAATATATCTGGGTCATATCTTACCCCAATATCTAAAGAAAAAAAGACATCAATAATTTGTTTAGAAAGATATTAACACTTTTATTCAGCAACAATGAATTTAAAAAGATCAAAAGTCAGAGCGACACTGAAGACTAGAATATATATGTATATATATACACACGCACTCACAATAGTTTTTCTTATGCAAAATATAATTACTTTCTTTTTTAATTTTGGGAGAAAATATGACATGGAAAGATTCTTGTCAGGTTCAGAGAGATTTTCTTTTGCCTCTCATTCAAAGTATTTCTATATTGTTTTTCTAGGTTACATTGACGGGTCATTCTCGTAAAGTGACAGCAGCCAGATTTAAATACAGTCAGAGGCAGGTGGTCACGGGCAGTGCGGACAGGACCGTGAAGATATGGGACCTCCAGCGAGCAGCGTGTATGTGTCACAAAAATCTGCAACTAATCACTCATGCATTAACTAACAATGAGCACATCCAGCATCTGTCTGCCATCATTTGTTCAACATATTAGCACAGATCAGTAATTTCCACATTTCTCTCTCGTTTATACTCTCAGGCATACAAACCATTGAGGTTTTATCTTTCTGTAGTGATGTTGTGTGCTCTGAGTACCTCATCATCAGCAGCCATTATGACAGAAAAATACGGTTTTGGGACAGCAGGTAAGATCAGGGCAATTATAACACCACCCACTGCGTAAACAACATAAAACATTCTCTGTCAACATAAAAACTCATCTTAATAAATGTTTATGAAATGTTAACATCTATTTACTTTGACTATGTGGCTAAAGTGTGGTTAACATGGAGGCTTTGTTCACACTGCAGGGGAAAACTCACATTTTTAAACAGACTGTTCATGTGTAGATGTAAACATGTGACCGCATATCATCTGAGGTGTAAACATTGCTATCACTTCTGTTATTATTCTGTTTCACCTGAGACGGATATTGATACTATGTGTAAACAGGGCCCAAGTCTGCTTGTGTACACAGACCAGTTATTAAAAAAAAATTATGGTCTGAAAGTAATTGCCTTCAAATTTACAGTTGAAGGTGGATTTGTTAAACGAGCTGTGATTTAATGGCTTTGTAGTAGTGGAAAACCTTGAAAACTTCACATCGTAAATGTGTTGATCACTGTAGTGCTTTTCAAAGCAACCGTCCAGGTTTCCAGGACTGACAATTAAATGTGAATAATGAACCCAGACAATTAAATGTGAATAATGAACGTCTGGCTCGTGTGATGACCTAAAACAGTGCAGCCTCAGGTGTGTGTGGGGTCATCGCTGGCGAGAGACGGCTTGTTAACGCTTCTGTGGTAATGCGTGAGATTGGCTTCTCCACAGGCCCAGTCGTACAGACAGAAACTCTTTCACACGTGTTGACAGTTGACGCTTAAATGCATTTGTGCTAATCTGCATGGAATTCATTTTCCAGATGTGATTTTTTTTCTTTAGGCTAATTGGTTTGATGCTTTAAGTTCAGTTTAGGACTGTTCATTTACCTGTGTGCTACCTTTTGGACATTTTTGTCCTTTTCAGTTTAATATTTTTTAATCATTTTGCTTGTATTATTGGTAGCTGCATACATTTTTTGGCAGAGGTGTGTATTTTTATTGGAATTTTACTATTTCACCCCCATTTCCTTTAATAAATCTATTTTGCACTAGGTAAAAAGAATAGTTCCTCTCAGTACCTTTTGGACAAAAATGTCCCCATTGAAACCCATTAAATCTGAATTTTTTAATTTTCAGTTTTTGTTAATAGGCTTTCATTCTGTTGGCAAGGTTTCAATATATATATTTTTTGTACTATTTTTTTAACCAGATGCTGCCATTTTTCAGGTTTGGCCTGTACAGCAAATGCGCTTTATTCCTGTTTTCTCCTTTCGCAAATTAAAGAGCCAATTGGATAAATAATGCATCTATAATTGTATGGGTTTGTTGGTATTGATGTCAGTGTGTGGTTTGTATAGGTGTCATAAAAAATGTGTGTGTGTTTGCAATATTTGAGATAGAAAAGCTCTACTGTAAATCACTAATTCAACCACTGTGAGCACCAGCGGAGTTTTGCTAGCGTCTAATGGGGAAAATTTAAGTACTGCGTCCAAACAAAATCTTACTGAAAGCTCATTTTTTATCAACCTCAAATTTGGAACACAACTTGCTCAGATTTATGGCTTTGATTTTCTAGCAGGTTTAGAGTTCAACATGTTTCAGAAAATATATATTTTATATAAAATATTGTTCATTTTTCAAGTTAAAGTTTACACTTAAATGTAAGCACATTGTGAGGCTTGTGCAAGAAGTTATGCAGAAGTGAAGAAGACTTTAATTTCTTGTGTTAGCTTCACAACGCACTTACATTTACATGAAGCATTAACTTGACCTTCTCATAAACATGTGTGACAACTGGCCTAAAGTAATGATTTTTTGTAAAAAAAATCACACAAAGCAAATAATTATTTGTTATGCACACAAGCTCTTTGGCTTCAGAATACATTAGCTGCATCTGAAATGGCTTACTGTATGGTAGGTAATAGATTTGGTTTGCAACCATTAAAATTTACATTGCAACCATTAAAAAAAGTACATTCTTTAGTAAAGCGCATGTTACTTAAAGCGCATGAACCATGTTGAAGTTATGTTTTTAAGTTGATTAGTTTAAAGTTATTCAAGTGAATAAACCTTCTTGTAAATGTGTTTATGAAAATTCTAAATATTAGCATTAATTATTTTTTTGGGTGGACTAAAAAAAGTTGAGGAAGAACTGAATAAGAATTTAAACTGTTAATAATGAAAACTGCTTTGAAACTGTGAAAAATACATTAGAATGCAAGGTCAACATTGTAAACTCTTTATAGAATTCAGTACATTTGATAAATTAGCCAAAACCTCATGATATTTGGTGCTATAGAAAGCTTTTTTAAAAACATACATTCACTGGAAAAACATCATCTGTAGCTACATTTGTTCAGGGAAGTGACAACATTCTCAGGGCATCCAAGGACTTTCGGTTGTGTAGGAGGTTGTCCTGTCTTCATTTTAAAGGGATAGTTCACCCACAAATTCAAATCATGTCATCCTTTACTCACCAAACCCATCAGACTTTAAAACACAAACCTGAGAGCTTTCTGTTCTTCCAGTGACATTCCATGTAAACAGAACTTAGAAGATGCAAAAAAAGTCATAAAAAAGTGCCATAAAACAAATGCATATGCTATGTATGTGTTTACATGTCCTAAATTAAACCTGTTAATCATATAAAGTGATTATATCTCTTTACAAGACTTAAATAAAGCAACTCGATTCATGTGCAGTATTTTTAAAACACCTTCACGACCTTCAAGGATACGTTTTGGTTACCTGAACTTTCAGTGGATAGACAAAAATCTCTCAGGTTTCAATAAAAATAACTTAATGTGTGTTTCAAAAATTAACCAGAGTCTCATGGGTTAGGTTTGGAACGACATGAGTGTGAGTAAATGAATTTTCATTTTTGGGTGAACTAGCTATTTCCATTTATCTCTTAGTCCATCCGCAGAAACAAACAAACAAACAAACAAGCAAAAGATCCTTTTTCTGTTTTTTGTTGTTCTTGCAGAGTACAAGCTTATCACCTTCTCCAAGTTTTTCCTGTCATGAGGGATTTTGAGAAAAAGAATTGGGATTAGTTGTAGAATAAGAATAATAACAGTAGTATAATTTTCACTAAATCATCTCATGCACTTCTTAATATATGGAATTGGCCTAATTTCAAAGCTGCTTTAATTTGAAAACTGAATGCATGGATCCGGTACATTTTTACTCTCATAAAGACCGGCATTTTTGTATGATTCACCTTTAAAGATAAACAAAATGTTTTGCAGAGTGCAAAGTTTTATGAAATTCCTTTTTAAACTATTTTTCAGAGCAAATAAAGACAAAAAGAAATCAACTAATGTTCAAGATTAACCATTTCAAGTGATTAGTCGTAAGCATACAGATTACTTTTGAATAATCATTTGGATTAATAAAGGAAGTTGCACCATGCGCTACACCTAACCAGGCACAGCTGCCTGTCAGTAGACAGTACTGAAATCTCATTGGTCCAAAATCCCACTGTAAAAATAAGGTTTTCATTTTCTAAATGATTGTTTTGGGCATAACATTTGTTTTCAGTGTGGACAGACACGCTGCTGGAAACGTTGCAGCAGTTTTTGTACTATTTTTCAAATAACTAACACATTGTATAATTAACCTATTGGCTGACAAATACAGTTGAAAACTCTCCCTTTCTCTTTCAGCATAATAGTGTGTAACACCATCACAAACACAAAGTCTGCAATCGAGCGGCGCTATGTGACGCCACATGACAAGACCACATTGCTCATTATAATTAATGGTTTACTCTGAAAGTGACGTGATGTCTAGTCATTACATGCAAACCATGACAAGCTTGACATCAACAACGAATATTACTTTGAATGGCAAAAAGCACATGCAAGCCCATAATAGAGCTACCGTTCTGGAAGAGTAATTGACATCTTGCTGTAACATTTACTAATATATTTAAAAGCATAATTCACAAGAATTGCAGCCCTGTTTATCATGTTAAATGGACAGAATGAGACAAATATGTTTAATGATGTAATAGCTCAAATCCATTGGATAAGAAAGCAACAACAACATCTTATGTAGGACACTACAGACAAAACAATCGGTTTTGTCATGCACTATAGAAATTTGAGCTGATTTTGAACTATTTTGCTTCCGTAGCATGTCTTAGTGGAAAGTAAAGATCCACAATACACATTTAAGTGTTTATTTTATTGCACTCCATTTGCGTCTATAGATTTCAATCATAATATATGTAAGTAATATAAGTATTTTTTTTTTCTCCTATGCTGAGCCAGAAATCTCCACTTCAGTAGAATGTACTTGCTCTAAATGCTCCAGTTTTTCTCTCATCAAGAACTGGTTTATATAAAATGGTATTCCTAAAAACAGATTTTTTTTCTGGTAGTTGGCAATATTTTCTGATATATAGAGTGATTAAAAAAAAATCCCCTGTGTACAAATAAATAAATACATAAATTAAATAATACCATTGCTTTTTAAAACATAACATTTCAGAAAACTTGTAATATAAAACAGTAGTCTAAGGGCCGGTTTTACTAACAGCTTGTGCCAGTGCAAACCGTCTTTTAGTGTTAAAATAGTACTGTCAGGTTTTACTAAAGAACCACAGTCAAGAAATATAGCTGAAAAGGCGTGGACGCAGTAATTTTTGCACCTGACCTTATTGAATATTAATTTCTAGGTGTTTCCGTTTCAGACGCAAAATTTATGGGAGGAGAGTATTCAAATAAATCATGCAACAATTAATTTGGAATGCAAGAAGAACAAGAAAATATTGTTTGCCAAGTCATGTTATATTTAATTTGCTTCAGGAAATAAAAGAGACGACTTGGAACCCTCAACTAAGAGTTTAAACTTCTTGCAACTTTTAGCATTTTTTGTCCACTGGTTCTTTTCAACGCACTGTGGCTAGGGCTGGGCGATATATCGAACGCGATGATCATGGGCATCTCGTCTGTAAAGCTGGTTTGATTAGTGCTAAATCTCCATCACCTATTTTCAAATGGAAGCATTTAATACACAGAGCTGTAGATAACTGACAAGCTATGCAATATTGCGTTCATAATCGCAGATGACTCGCCTTCCATAATGAACACGATATTGTGTAGCTTGTCAGTGATCTACAGTTCTGTGTATTAAATGCCGCTCCATTTGAAAGCAGGTGATGGAGATGTATTTTTATTTGCGACTGCTCTAATATTGTGTTGGTCGTTATGTAAATTATATGTTGCATCGGTGTTGTAAGGTCTGTTATTGGTTCTGTTCCATGTTCTTGTTTTCATGTCTTTTATTTTGAAGTTTGGTTATGGTTCCTGTTTGTGTCATGCTTCCCTTGCCCTCATGTCGTCTTTGTTATTGGTTCCTTTGTTCTATGTGTCATGTTCTAATTGGTTGTCATGTTCATTGTGTCATGTCTCCATTGGTTTTTTTCTTGTCATGTGTCTCTCAGTGTTTGTTATAAGTAGCCATGTCCTTGCCTTTAGTGCTTGTCGTGTATTAATGTTGTTACCTGCTGTCAGTGAGTCTAGTCCGTTAATGCCATGCCAAGTCTGTCTCTTGTCAAGTCTGATTACGTTTGGATGTTTAGATTTCACCTTGTAAATAAACTGCACTTGGGTTCTCACTACGCTCGTCTTCAGTGGACTCATTACAGAATACATGATCACTACCATGAACCCAGCAGTTTTTCACCTCCTCTGCCTTCGTCAAGGTGACCGGGCCATAGAGGAATATGTTTCGGACTTTTGTGGACTGTGCAATTTGGTAGATTTTAATGACAAGGCTTTAAAGGGAATTTTTCGGAATGGACTTAAAGACTGTTTGTATGATCTGATGCCAGACAACGCATGCTCTGTCACACTAGAGGAGTATATCAACCATGCTCTTTTTCTGGCTGGTTCATCATTTACTGTGGGGATTGCGGATGAAGAACCCTGCAATCCTACAGTTCGCACGGCACCAGAGTATTTCCACATCCCAGCCGTCATGTCTGGTGTTGTTCACGTCATGCCTGCCACGCCAGGGCCTGCCAACAACATGTCTGCTATGCCAGGGCTTGCTAACGCAATGTCTGCCACGCCAGGGTCTGCTCGCGTCATGCCAGCCACGCCAGGGTCTGCTCACGTCATGCCGGCCACGCCAGGGTCTGCTCACGTCATGCCGGCCACGCCAGAGTCTGTTCAGGTCATGCCGGCCACCAAAATTTCCCCAAAGGAATATTTTTAGGGGGCTATAGCACCCAAGCTCCTGCAGATGCGGAGCTTGGGCCAGTACTGATTGCCAGTGTGATGGACCCACCACTGATGTCGGTGCGGGCAGCTGGCATCCCCAGGGCCTCAGCACTTGCTGTCACAGAGACTGTTCCCTAACCTCAGTGATTCCTGTGATGGCGGTCGCCAATTTGTGCGTGTGGGCTGCACACTGCACTCCTGAGGCCTCTTCTATCCATGAGTCTGCTCCAGAGCCTCCAGAGGTAGCGGGTCCACTGCAGAACCACCAGAGGTGGCATCTTTTGCTGCAGAACCTCCCAATGTGGTGGCGCCCTCTCATGAACTCACGGTCTGTCCTGTCACGGCCGTTCCTGAACTCACTGTCTGTCCTGTCACGGCCGTTCCTGAACTCACGGTCTGTCCTGTTACGGCCAGTTCCTGAACTCACAGTCATGGCCACAAAGGCCGTTCCTGAACTCACAATCTGTCCTGTTACAGCCGTTCCTGAACTCACGGTCTATCTTGTCACAGCCACGGAGGCAATCCACGAACTCATGGTCTGTCCTGTCACGGCCAGGGAGGCCGTTCCTGAATTCACGGCTACTGAGGCCCCTGCTCTACCTGCTCCGCCATGGCTCACAGCTCTGCCTGCTCCGCCATGGCCGCCTGCTCCGGCATGGCCCCCTGCTCTGCCTGCTCCGCCATGGCCCCCTGCTCTGCCATTGCTCCATGCTCCAGGTCCTGTTCCCCTTCACGGGCTTGGCCCTCCATCCCTCCCCCCATTCTGCCTCTGCTCTACCACCCTCCTGGACCTTTTGGATTCTGTTTTAGGTTTGTTTGGGCGTCAGGAGCCGCCCTTAGAGGGGGGAATATGTAAGGTCTGCTTTTGGTTCTGTTCCATGTTCTTGTTTTCATGTATTTTATTTTGAAGTTTGGTTATGGTTCCTGTTTGTGTCATGCTTCCCTTGCCCTCATGTCGTCTTTGCTATTGGTTCCTCTGTTCTATGTGTCATGTTCTCATTGGTTGTCATTGTGTCATGTCTCCATTGTTTTTTTCTTGTCATGTGTCTCTCAGTGTTTGTTATAAGTAGCCATGTCCTTGCCTTTAGTGCTTGTCGTGTATTAATTTTGTTACCTGCTGTCGGTGAGTCTAGTCTGTTCATGCCATGCCAAGTCTGTCTCTTGTCAAGTCTGATTATGTTTGGATTTCACCTTGTAAATAAACTGCACTTGGGTTCTCACTATGCTCGCCTTCAGTGGACTCATTACAGGTGTTCTTTAACTTGTGCATTGTTAGTAAATCCCCTGCAGAAATGTCCACGTCCATCGGTATTGTGCTCTCGCGCTAATTTGCCCTTTAATGTACTGTGATCCTATTTACCTGTGGTGTATTCCCTTAAACAACAACAGTAAACATGTGTTTTTGATTGAATACAGTGATGCCGTAAGAACAGCTTACATCATTGGCTACTAAATTTTAGAGTTGCATAAATCTTATGTCATACTGGAGCTGGTCAAGCTTTCTTGAATAAGGTTGCTTCGGAAATCACTTGGTAACAGTCGAAGCAACCCTGCAATACTACGCCTCAATTGTTGCGTAACCCTCCTTGTTCAGAATATCAGTGGGTTTTGATTGCTCTGATTGAATAAGAGATGTAAAATAATAGCACCGAGGATATTCTCGCATCCAGCAAAGCTGTGTTTTCCGTAGGCCACAAAGCCTCATGGCGAGCGTAATTCACCTTTCAGCATGAAGCTGACAATATAGGTGAATATAGAGCCATTATTTACACCACATCTCAGTCCTTGACATCTCTCATTTACTCCCAGCAACCACAGCTTTCAGCTGCCAAAGAGCCGACGGCTCGCTTGTCTCCTAGCAACCGTCAGCCCACATTATTGTCTCTTCTCTCATCTCGTCGTAATGGGATTTGTGCTATATTATGACATTTGCGTTTTTCTCCATGCAACGCTTTGACAATTTTTGATTCTTTCGGAAGAGTTACTTTCAAGTGTCAGTCTAATGATGGATGCGTTCACTGTATAATAAGCATGCACAATACGTGTGTCGCTTTAAGAGGCAATAAACACTCGAGCCTGTCTCTGTGATTGAAATTCAAATCATTGTCTTGTGCAACGTTCAGAAAACCGAGGCTCCTCTGGTTTACCGAGTGACACCCTGGACGTCATAAATGTTAAATGCCTTGGGATTCACAATCTTTCCCCTTGTCCTTGTCCAGATGATAACTTGTTGGAGTATAAAAGGAAACAGCAGACTGCGTCCTCAGGCTGCACATCTGCAGTCACATCCCTTGTCTTATTAAGTGCATCACTCAAAGTGTAATGAGACAAATTATCATGACATCAGTCTCCTCCTGCTCGATGGAGAGCTGCACTTGTCAGATTTCAGACTTTCAGTTGGGCCGTAAGCATCATGGTGCAAGATCCGTCCTAATTAATTTTTTATCAATAGTTATTAGATATTGTAAGATATTAACCGTTATTGAACAACATTTATATAAAATTATTGAAATCGTGAAAAAATTATTAAAGTCAAAATCCATAATGTTCTTACATTAGCGTAAAAATAAAAAATAGTTAAACACATCAAATGTCTTCATAAAGTTTTTTAAGAGTTTCTGTAAATACATTACATTTAAAATGCATTCTGTACTTAACATTTACATTTGTAATCATTCATATATTTTCACATTGAATCTCTAAATTCTTGTAGAAACGACATACAAACAGTATTTTAAATATTTATTTAATTACTTTTTTATTTTTAACTAAGCGTTAATAAGGCCAGTATTACCTTTACCAGTACTAATGCTGATGCTTCGGTTAAATTGATTATATTGTTCTTAATTTTTGGAGATACAATTTGTAATTATAGCCATTCAGCATTTCAGTATAATCGGAAGGCCAGGACTAAACAACAAATCATTATTATTATTATTTAATTTGCCATCTGTTGACAATTACAGAATGTTAAAAATATTACAACAGCTTTTAATATAAGTTGAATGACATAAGCTACCTCAGGAATTGAAAAAAATGAATGCTGTGTTAATCGCATTTATTATTTTTAACACATTAAACAGCAAGTATTAATTGCAGAATGTAATGTACTATTATTCCCATGCCTAAAAATAAATAAAAGTAATAAAATAAACAGTTATAAAACAAGTACTGAGTTGTCATGTTTACCTGTTTTCTGTATTATGCTTGGTTACACTAAGATGTGGTTGTCTGTATTCCGTAGGGCAGGGACCTGCACACAGGAAGTGCCTCTTCAGGGCAGTGTGACATCACTGGACCTCTGCCCCAACCACAGGCAACTGCTCAGCTGCTCCAGGGACGACATCCTGCAGCTGCTTGACCTGAGAAAGAGTAACGACAGGGTGGCCTTCAGGTAGAAACACACACACAGAGCTCAGGCACAGGTGGCATTGTATTTTTAACAGCATAATACACATAAATAGATTTTATGCAGGGGTTAAAAATTAACTCTTGCTGAGAAACAAAACCTGCTTTTGGCAAGCAAAAAAAAAGCCCTGTCAACTGGACAGTGTTAATTAGGAACTGCAACATATTTGAGTAGATGTTTATTTCATGAGTTTTGAGGATTCTTCACTGTCATATTATCATAAGCATGTATGTAACTAAAACATACATGTTTTTACACACACACTCACATTGTTAATTGTGAGCCAAAATCATCACAATTAAAAGAACCAAAGAGTTAAAATACTTAAATCTGTGTGCATTGAATTTATTGAATACACGAGTTTCACAATTTGAGTTGAATTACTGAAATAAATGAACTTTTCCACGGCATTCTAATTTATTGAGATGCACCTGTATATGAGTGTCGTGATAGGTGTCACATCCCTATAGGTAGATGTGGATCAGCTGAGAGTTAGCTGATGCAAGATTGACTAACGTGACCTACCAGAACTAATGCTGACACTAGATTTCTGACTTTTATTTGTATATATATATATATATATATATATATTAGGGCTGTGAGATTAATCGAAATCGAAATAAAATCGCGATTTGAGCTTGCGCGATTTTTAAATCGCTTTATAGCACGATTTTTTCTGCGCCCCCGCCCCAACCTCCCACAGTATGCTATCCGAACCAATCAGAACAGCGCCTAAATTGAGCGCGAGAACGGAACAGACCGGGCATACAGATAGATAGTATGCTAAAGAACCAGGGAAGATGAATTCAGAACAGAATAAGGACTTGGTGGCCCCAAAAAAATGCATGTTGCATGCAGAGCACGCGGAGCGGGGAGTAGCGATCATATTTCCTTCAGAGCGGAGAGCGTCTTTCTGAAGATTGTGCTCCGCTCGCTCATACGCTCAGCGCCGCTCGCTCAGCTCAAAATGCCCCTTTGGTAATTTGGTAATTCCAGAATCTGTGGAATAGGCTAAGCAATAGTTTTTCTTAAGCTAATGTTTCTAAAAGTAAATTCTAAAATCCTGTGAAGATTGGCAGATGTTTTAATAGACCGCATTTCCCTGCAGTTTTGATCTATTTAAATTTTAGAAAGTGTTTCTTTTATTTATGCCACAAAATAATAATTTGTCAAGTGCATTTCATCTTGTGTGTGCTTTCATGGGCCTGATAAGAATTTTGTGAAATTCTATATCTGCTTTTCATCTTGTGTGCGTGTTTTGAATATGAAGCGTTGTTTTAATGGAAAAGTATACTTTTTCAGTTATTACATTTTTTATGAAAATTTTCCATGTGGCTTCAAAAACAAGACACGTTTTTAAATTAAGATTTTAAATTGTATACATTTAAATTAGGGATGTTCATTTCGGTTATTTTTCCTAACTGTTAACCGACAAATATTTTAAATTAGAACTGAATTAAATTATAAAGAATAAGTGTCTGTGACCCGTTAAAAATACTAACATTTGTTTTTCGGGGATTAATTTCACATGTGCAAAAAGCAGCAAACAACAGAACATGAGGATTCACCTGATCATATCATATTACATCACACACCTGCAGCACTTCTGCAAGCAGAGAAAAACATAATAAAGCTAGGCGTTATATATTATAACGAATAAATAGGCATATACTAGAAATATATTTTCACTTAAATAATAATTTAAGAAAAGGAAATAAATACTGTGCAACAAGCAGTAAACAAATCCTGGGTTATTTGTTTTAACCTAAATGCTGGGTTGAGCCTTTTGGGTCATTTTTTGGGGTTATTTTTTCAGTGTTTGGGTAGTTTGTGTACATTTTATTTTATTCATAAAATAGTTTCTGTGCAGTATATCGTTCAAATGTATGCAGAGCAACATACAGGCGCGGTTAGGCACATCAACCATAAATTCTTCTAAACAGCCAGAAACCTTGGAATTGTGATTGATGATCAGCTGACTTTCTCAGACCAAATTGCTAAAACTGCCCGGTTCTGCAGATTTGCTTTATTCAACATCAAGAAGATCAGGCCCTTTCTTTCAGAACATGCTTCACAAATCCTTGTTCAAGCTCTTGTTCTGTCCAGGCTATTGCAATGATCTCTTGGCAGTTCTTCCAGCCAGTTCGATCAAAGTTTTACAATTAATCCAGAACGCGGCAGCAATATAAATTTTGAATGAGCTGAAAAGAATGCACGTCACACCTCTGTTTATCAATTTGCACTGGCTACCAATAGCTGTTCGCATAAAATTCAAGGCATTGATGTTAGCCTATAAAAGCACCACTGGCTCTGCACCCCTTTACCTAAATGCATTACTTCAGACTTATGTGCCTCTGGAAGCTTGTGTTCTTCAAGTGAATGCCAAAGAGGCACAAAATCACATTCACAGACTTTTAAATTAAATGTTTCCTCCTGGTGGAATGACCTGCCCAACTCAATACGAGCAGCTGAGGTCTTAGCCATCTTCAAGAATCAGCTAAAACACATCTCTTTCATCTTTATTTGACCTTCTCTTCTCTTCTCTTCTCTTCTCTTCTCTTCTCTTCTCTTCTCTTCTCTTCTCTTCTCTTCTCTTCTCTTCTCTACTCTTAAAAAAACTAGCTTCTCTATTCTTTTTGTATTCTATCTGTTCCATCTATTATATAATAATAATAAACTTTGCTACATGTACTACGGCGCGGGGTGTGAATCACTAAACCAACGTCTTATTGCGTGATGAAGAGTCTGATGCTTTGCATAAAATAAACGATTATATTTATAAAGATACAGAACACAAATACTTTGAATGTTAAAATATGTCCTTAGAACTGTTGACTGTTTGTTTTTGGGCGGACTGTGAAGGCAATCGCAGTTCATTTCGTCCATGAGTGAAGCGCCGAACACGACTCCAGCTCGGCGTGAGAGCCAGCGCCGTTATGGTGGAAGCACAATTACAGAGTGGTCGATTTACTCGTGAATTACATCTGTTTAATCTTTACTTCTAATGTTTGTTAAACAAGATTAAATAGGCAATGTGTAGGCCTATAGCTTATAAAAACAAGCAAATGAGAAATAAAGGAAGTTATCACGTAAACCAGTGGTTCTGGAGTATTTTACAAAAGTTTAGAGGATTTAAGTTAATCTGTAAACATTATTTCATGCATAAAGTAAAAAAAGAAAAAAGCGAATATTATAATAGAAACGAATAAACCCATTAGCTGAGTTAAATCATCCATTATGATGGGTTAAATAAACAATCAAATTTACTGGTTAACCCCAAATGTACTCTTTTACCAGCCCAAATTGGGTTGTTTTTAACCCAGTGTTTTTTAGAGTATGCAGAGTTTGTTCATTATTGTGCTGCGCGAAATTAAAGCAGACGGCAGAAAGCTGCATTCTATTTTTTTTTGTCTTATTTTACGATTCTTTTTTTATTGAATGTACACAAATAAAAGCAAACCTTTTACAATTCCGATTATCTTCATGACCAAGAGGAGTTGCTTCCACTGTTGGAAGGGGAATAAATCCAGTGATTGCTCCAGTGCCGCATGCGCACACATTTAAGCATTCTACCTTCACAATGCAGCCTGTTCATTATCATTATAAAAAACAACCGGTCAAACATATGGAAAAAACACACTGCTCAGTTTAAATATGTAGTAAAATCTGTGCTGTTTAGCGTTATCACCGTACCGCCGTAAAGTTATGCAAAACATTTTGTTCTATGTGGATATTGTAAGGGAGGGAAATAGGCGTAAATAAAAGGTAAATAATATTTTGGCATTTAAATACCGCGAATACGGGAACATTTGATTTTGTGTTGAAGGAGAGACCCAACATTGGTTTTAGTTTTGTTTTAGCCTAAAATTATTTGTCGTTTCTTATTTTTAATTCTTGTTATTTTCTAGCCTACTGTTAATTGAAAGGATTTGTTGTGGAGTGAGGGGAACTAAAATAGCCTAGCTATGTTTACAGTGTTTATTATAATGTTTGTAATTCGTGTTGGGCTATTTCTGAATGAAATAATAAAATGCGACTTATAGGCGACTTGGTTTTTTCTCTCTCTCTCTCTCTCTAAAAAACTTGTTTTTTATACTCGTATAGCTTATTTTAACCATGCAGCAAACCTTTTTAAATATTTTGATAAATTACTAAAAATAAATAAATAAGTTACTTTAAACCATTTAATTGATTGTATTAATGGGTCAAAATTATTATCGGTCGGTTAACGGTTAATGAACATCCCTAATTTAAATTAACAACTTCACCCTGAAACATAACCATTTCTTATCGGACTACTGCTTTAATTGAGACATTTATTCAATAATTTCACTATAAACAGGAAAAAATAAATAGGCCTAACGTTACTGGAGACATTTAATGTGAGCGCGTGATCTGAGCGGGATTTGGTTTACCGGTGAGCGGAACATTAGAGGAGCGTTTGCTTTGGCCGTGAACGACTGAGAACTTGAATTCGTATTGAACTGTTCGGTATGAGGATTTCGGTTCAGTACACTCAATATTTTGTCTAAATTTACATTTTATGTAATTCAATTGCATGACAATTTTCCATCCATTTAGATTGCATAGTTTTAACATAAACAAATCAATAAACTTAGTTTGATTCATATCCACCAGTCATCCGTGAATGAAACGGGTATGTTTTATTTAATAATTCACAGTGAAGTTCCCACACTGCTCAGTGTTCATGTGTTTCCACGTGTGTTAAAGTAGCATTGAAGCAGTGTTGGAGTTAAGGAGATAATGATGTGATGATCGACCATTAATGATGATGAACACCTGATGTTATCAAGCAGAATCGCCGAATCCACCTGGACAGCTTCCACTTATGGCAGTTAGATGTAGTGAGAGAGAAGTGTTTATTACATTTGAAATATGTATATTTATCCTTCAAAAATGCATGGATTCGCTACAGGGGGCCTTTTTTCACCCCGCTGGAGCCGTTTGAGGGATGTTTTATTACAGTGTACATACTTTATTTCAAGTCTTACGAATAGGATCCAACTAACACCCGTTTAGTCCCATTGTAAGGCTTGGATGGGCCAGGACAATTTTTAATATAACTCTGATTGGATTAGTCTGAAAGACGAAAGTCACATACACCTAGGATGCTTCGAAGGGGAGTAAAACACAGACTAATTTTAATTTTTGGGTGAACTAAACCTTTAAGAAACCCACCCTTAACCCATCTCTTTTAGAGAACTACAGACCGTTTTTTCTTCTTCCTTTCATTGCAAAAACACTTGAACAATCTGTGTTCAACCAAGTTTCTGCCTTTCTCACACAGAACAACCTCCTCGACAGCAGCCAGTCTGGTTTCTGAAGTGGACATTCAACCGAGACTGCCTTGTTCTCAGTTGTTGAAGCCCTAAGACTGGCCAGAGCGGATTCCAAATCTTCAATACTTATCTTGCTGGATCTGTCCGCTGCTTTTGACACTCAACTCTACCTCTCATTTTATCCCGATGATCTGAGGATAGCTTGCTTGTCTAACAGACATTTCTTACTGGATGAAGGACTGTCACCTTCAACTCAACCTTGCCAATAAGACAGAACTGCTTATGGTTCCAACAAACCCATTGTTTCATCATAATTTCACTATCCAGTTAGGCACATCAACCATAAATTCTTCTAAACAGCCAGAAACCTTGGAATTGTGATTGATGATCAGCTGACTTTCTCAGACCAAATTGCTAAAACTGCCCGGTTCTGCAGATTTGCTTTATTCAACATCAAGAAGATCAGGCCCTTTCTTTCAGAACATGCTTCACAAATCCTTGTTCAAGCTCTTGTTCTGTCCAGGCTGGACTATTGCAATGATCTCTTGGCAGTTCTTCCAGCCAGTTCGATCAAAGTTTTACAATTAATCCAGAACGCGGCAGCAATATAAATTTTGAATGAGCTGAAAAGAATGCATGTCACACCTCTGTTTATCAATTTGCACTGGCTACCAATAGCTGTTCGCATAAAATTCAAGGCATTGATGTTAGCCTATAAAAGCACCACTGGCTGTGCACCCCTTTACCTAAATGCATTACTTCAGACTTATGTGAAAATCACTTTCACAGACTTTTAAATTAAATGTTTCCTCCTGGTGGAATGACCTGCCCAACTCAATACGAGCAGCTGAGGCCTTAGCCATCTTCAAGAATCAGCTAAAACACATCTCTTTCATCTTTATTTGACCTTCTCTTCTCTTCTCTTCTCTTCTCTTCTCTTCTCTTCTCTTCTCTTCTCTTCTCTTCTCTTCTCTTCTCTTCTCTTCTCTTAAAAAAACTAGCTTCTCTATTCTTTTTGTATTCTATCTGTTCCATCTATTATATAATAATAATAAACTTTGCTACATGTACTACGTTAAGCTAACTGAGACTTTTTATAACACATGCGTATAATTGCTCTTTAGATAAAAGTGTCTGCTAAATGTTTATATACGCACACACGCACTCACGTACGCACGCACGCACGTACACACACACACACACACGCCAAAAATGTATATTTAATGTTAGGTAACATATATATGTACTGTATAAAAATGTATCCTAAACTTTTTGAATGGTAATATGTTATATACACATGGCAGAGGACAGTGGCACTTTTCTAAATACAGACACAGCTTTTGTTATCATATACAATGAGAAAGTTTTGTTTTCCTTTTTAAATTGAGAAACACGCTTTTCTGAAAGCCATTGCAAAGACTTTGCAATAGGCTTACAATTTTGATTAAAGTTCCAAGAGACAAAGGAATTAATTTGTTATTTATCAGTCAATCATGCATATTCAATATCCTGAAGTCAATGACAGAACGGCTCCCTTCAGCATTATCCTTTGTTTTAAGGCAATTTCAAATGCAATAACAGGGAAACTAGTTTTTAGAATCAGATTCTGAATGAGCTTTATTGCCAGGTATGTTTACACATACGAGGAATCTGTTTTCGTGACAGAAGTTATCGAATGACAGTGACAGAACAAAAAACACAGAGAATACAAAAAATTATTAAAAAGAACAAGTAAATAAGGAATAATAATATACAAATTGACAATTGTATGTAAATGTATATAACAATGGACAGTTTTGTATGTACAGGCATATTATGTGCAATTGAAGTGTAGACTAAGTATGTGTGTTAGATAATTAAGTGTATGTGTATAAATGGTGTGTGTACCATAATTATTATCAAGTGATCATGAGATGGATTGCCTGAGCAAAGAAACTGTTCCTGTGTCTGGTCGTTCTGGTGCTCAGAGCTCTGTAGCGTCGACCAGATGGTAACAGTTCAAAGAGGGAGTGTGCTGGATGTGAGGGGTCCAGAGTGATTTTGCCAGCTCTTTTACTCACTCTGGATAAAAAACAGTTCTTGGAGAGTTGGGTTGTACCAATGATTTGCTCAGCTGTCCGGACTACACTCTGTAGTCTTCTGAGGTCAGATTTGGCAGCTGAGCTGAACAAGACAGTTATTGACATGCAGAGGACGGATTCAATGATGGCAGAGTAGAACTGTATCAGCAGCTCCTGTGGCAGGTCCTCAGCTGGCGAAGGAAGTACAGCCTCTGCTGGGCCTTATTCACCATGGACTCAATGTGAATGTCCAGGTCCTGGGAGATGGTGGTGCCCAGGAACCTGAATGACTCCACTGCAGTCACAGTGTTGTTCATGATGGTGAGTGGGGGAGAGCAGGTGGTTTCTCCTGAAGTCCACGATTATCTCCACTATTTTGAGCATGGTAAGTTCCAGGTTGTTAAGAATGCACCAGACAGCCAGCTCCTTAACCTCCTGTCTGTAAGCAGACTCGTCACCATCCTAAATGAGGCTGATCAGTGTGGTGTCATCTGCAAACTTCAGGAGCTTGACAGAGGGGTCTTTAGATATGCAGTCGTTCATGTAGAAAGAGAAGAGCAGTGGGGAGAGAACACAGCCCTGAGGAACTCCAGTGCTGATCATACGGGTGCTGGATGTGTATTTTACCAGCCTCACTAGCTACTGCCTGTCTGTCAGGAAGCTGGTGATGCACTGACAGACGGAGGTGGGCACGGAGAGCTGAGTTAGTTTGGGCAGGAGGAGGTTTGGGATGATAGTATTAAATACCGAGCTGAAGTTCACAAACAGGGTCCTCACATCCCTGGTCTGTCTAGATGTTGCAGAACATAATGCAGTCCCATGTTGACTGCATCGTCCACAGACCTGTTTGATCTGTTGGCAAACTAAAGAGGATCCAGCGAGGATCCAGTGATGTCCTTCAGGTGGGCCAGCATCAGTTTTTAAAATGACTTCATGACCACAGATGTTAGAGCCACAGGCCTGTAGTCATTAAGTCCAGTAATTTTGGCTTTCTTTGGGATAGGGATGATGGTGGAGCGTTTGAAGCATGAAGGGACTTCACACAGTTCCAGTGATCTGTTGAAGATGGGGGCCAGCTGGTCAGCACAGGATTTCAGACAGACTGGTGTAACACAGTCTGGGCCTGATGCTTTTTTACCTTTTATGCTTTTCTGCTGTTTTAAATAGACAGAACATGGCCCAATGCATTTAAAAAGTGTGTTTATATAAACCTGAATGAGCACTTTGATTAGTTTTGTTGTTCATTTTACAGAACACTCACAAATGTTTATCTTTTTCTTGCTTGTTTCAGAGCGGAGGGATTCAAATGTGGAAGTGACAGCACCAAGGCTATCTTCAGGTGAGTGAAATCAAACAGGACGCTATGAGCCGTCGCTAGCCAATAGCCATCCATCAGTATTCAGTTTTCAGACCACTGTCTGCGCAGTAATAGGACATGTCTGTGGGCTGTGTCTCATTCAAGATGGCATGCGATGTGATGCTTACAACCCCTGAAACGTACCACTGTCCTGTTGAGCGCTTCTGGCATCTACACCAACCCTGCTTTGCAGTGCTGACTTTTTTTTCTTAGTCTTTGGAGAGGTCATGTGGATTTCCCCGTAGATGGAAAATCCAATTCTGCTAGCGTAATGAACGAGGAAAGGCTCTGACCCCCCCTGAGCAAAGATAGCTGGCAAGATGGATTTCATTTGTTACTCTTGTCACTTTCTAGTTTTCTCTCAGGAAAAAGTCTGGATTATTCTCACCGTGCAGTTGTGCATAATATTTTCGGCTGAAACTTACAAAACTTTTGCAGGTCATATTTTACCTAAAAATTAAGAAAATAAGATGTGTTATTTATTTATTTAAGACATGTTTATTTATTTATTTTACGAGACTATTTTACAGGAATGTTAAGCCTATCATTTAGATTATTTGATTATTGTGACAATATTTTCATTCAGTAAATTTTTGGAGCACATTTTACAAATAATTACTAGATTATTGGTGTTGTTGAGAAAAAAAAAATCCATATTATTACATTATTGTATTGTTTAGTTACACTAACGTTCAAAACTCTGGTGCTGGTATTTTCATTTAATAGTTTTTTAAAGACATCTCATTGTCACAGAGGATGCATTTATTTGATCTGAAATCCAGTAAAAACAGTAATCTTATTATAACAGAAATTTTATTAGAATGAAAAAATTCTAAACTTTTCTAGTTTTCTATTTGAATATATTTTAAAATGTAATTTATTCCTGTTATGAAAAGCTGAATTTTCATAATTGAAAACTCCAGTCTTCAGTGTCACATGATCCTACAGAAGTCATTATATTAGGCTGATTTGATGCCCATTTCTGATTATAAAAAAGCATAAAAATAACATAAACAACAACAGCGACATTTAATTAAATATATGGAGATTACAAATGTCTTCACTGTCATTTTTTATTAGCAATTTATTTAAAAACTAAAACATTCTTACTGACCCCAAACATTCGAATGGTACTGTATATATATTTACACTGTAGTATTTGTTGGAGCCTTACTCTTTAGTTCTGATAATTATTTGGACAAAGTAACAGTCAAGTGCAAGTCAGTTGCAGCAGTGACTTTTCCTGGAACTATTTCTGTCTTTAATTTTTCTATTGGGATTTAAAAAATATAGAAATAAATAAATAAAACAGGAATTAATAAAAATGTCATTACAATATAAAATTCTTTACTGACATAAAATACAGTATATTGGAAGTTTATTGAAAAATATAGAAGTAGTTGTTTGTAGTAATTTGTAGTTCTTCAAATATGCAACTATGAAATCACACTGGTAATAACCCAACTGGATAATTTTACAACTGGAACCTGGCTGTATATATTTATGCAAAATATATCTTATTTTGTGCTTTAGACTTAATTTAATTGCCAAATATGTTTGTTGTGTATTAATTTACAGAAGATATGTATCTTATATATGTAGATGCTGTATTAAAGAATCAGATGCTTTCAATTGATTTAGCTTAAAAATGGTGTGCTCTACCTCAACTACAGATGTGTTTTCAATAATCCTAGAGCCGTTGGAGCATTTATATCCTTATGCTTATTGTGCCCCTGCAATTTTTCTAAGCATTGTTAGAAAGTAAACGCAACACGTTCCTTATGATGTGAGATGAGAAAGCAGTCTTACAGATGAGTCGTTTTAGCACTTCCCTGCATAGGCATATACAGTTTCCATGGAGACAGCTAGGCCAGAACGCGCTATGGCTTTTTTCACAACTGGATCTTTCACGAGTACTTGAAAGAAGAGAGAGAGAGTCACTAGCAGGCACCTAATGGTAGCTTCATCATTCATCAACACCGTCACTCTGCAACATTCTCCCCTTGTGCCAGGCATATAACTCAACATCTTCCCTCGTTGGCCATCACTTTTCTTTTAGACTGCAGGGGTAAAACAGCCCACTGCCAATAGGAAACAGTGTATACCAAACTATATCAACTAAAACGTTGGTATTAAAGCAAATTCGCTTAAAATTCATTTCATTGTATTATCTGACAAAACATTTTACAGTATGTGAGGAATGATTAATCTGTACAGAACATGTTATATGTATACACTACTGTTTAAAATGTTAGGGTCTGTACAATGTTGTTATGCTGTTGAAATAAGTATCTTATGCTCACTAACAGCTGCATTTATTTAATCAGAAATACAGTAAAACAGAAATAATTTGAAATATTGTAATAATTAAAACTAATTATGTGAAAACTATTTTCTGTTTGAATATATTTTAAAATGTAATTTATTCCTGGGATGCAAAGCTGAATTTTCTGCCTGATTACTCTAGTCATCAGTGTCACATGATCCTTCAGACATTATCTGGTGCTCAATATTTTCATGTTATAATCAACAGTTGTTCTGCTTAATGTTTTTGTGAAAAGTATTTTTATAGAATGCTCAAAAGAACAGCAATTTATTTGACATAAATCTTTTTTTAACAATGTGAAAAATGACTGTCAAGTTAAATCAATGTAATGCATAATTCCTGAATTGAATAAAAAGTGTAAAAAAACAATAAATTCTTGAAGGGTAGTGTAGGACCAAATGTGAATTATAACTGTTTAATAAATAATATTTAGAATAAAACCAGTCCTCACTATTTATAGATAAATAAAATATGTTGTAAATTATATTTTTGAAATACTATGTACAGTGCTCAGCATAAATGAGTACACCCCCTTTGAAAAGTAACATTTTAAACAATATCTCAATGAACACAAAAACATTTTCCAAAATGTTGACAAGACTAAGTTTTATATAACATCTGTTTAACTTATAACATGAAAGTAAGGTTAATAATATAACTTAGAGAACAACATTTTCAGTTTTAATCAAATTAGGGTAATGCAAAAATGAGTACACCCCACTGAAAGTCTCTGGAGCAAAGCTAAATTTTAGACTACAAATGTCTAATTTAACAAGAATTCAACCACATGTGAGTCTAATTATTCATTACACAGGTGACAGTTGACTATAAAAGGGTGTTACTTAAAGAAAACCCCTTCCCATTTCATGCTGTCAGCAATGGCACCACATAGAAGAGAAATGTCACAAGACCTGAGAAAGAAAATCATTTCTTTACACAAGAAAGGTGAAGGCTACAAGAAGATCAGCAAAGCTTTACTTATCAGTCAGAATACTGTAGCAAAAGTGGTACAAACATTTAAAAAAGATGGAACTGCAACCATCTCACAGAGACGTCCAGGTCGTCCACGGAAGTTAACACCTCGACAGGAGCGTCTTCTGATGAGAAGGGTTGAAGAAAATTGACATGCAAGTTCACTGCAGTTATCTAAAGAAGTAGAACGCCAAACTGGGGTGACTATTTCCCGTGACACAATACGGCGTACACTGCAGAGGAATGGCATGCATGGGTGCCGTCCACGAAAGAAGCCTCTCCTAAAGCCCAGGCACAAAAAAGCCTGCCTAGAGTTTGCCAGGGCCCATGCTGACAAAGATGAAGACTACTGGGACTCTATACTCTGGAGTGATGAGACCAAGATAAATGTTTCTGGAACTGATGGCTTCAAAACTGAATGGCGTCGCAAAGGTGAGGAATACAAAGAAAAATGCATGGTGCCTACAGTGAAACATGGTGGTGGCAGTGTCCTTATGTGGGGCTGCATGAGTGCTGCTGGTGTCGTGGAGCTGCATTTCATTGATGGCATCATGAATTCGCAAATGTACTGCTCTATACTGAAAGAGAAGATGCTACCATCACTCTGTGCCCTTGGTCGTCGTGCACTTTTCCAACATGACAATGATCCTAAACACACATCTAAGGCTACTGTTGTATTTCTGAAGAAGAACAGGGTGAAAGTGATTCAGTGGCCAAGTATGTCTCCTGATCTGAACCCAATCGAACACCTATGGGGAATTCTGAAGAGACAAGTTGAGCATCACTCTCCATCCAGCATCCAATCTCTAAAAGAGGTCATTCTTGAAGAATGGAAAAAGATAGATCTGGCAAAATGTCGCCAACGTGTTCATTCCATGCCTAGAAGACTTGGTGCTGTCATTAAAAATCATGGAGGCCATACAAAGTACTAGATTTAGTAGTTTTTGTTGTGGGGTGTACTCATTTTTGCATCACCCTAATTTGAGTAAAACTGAAAAATGTGTAATCTATATTATTAACCTTGCTTTCATGTTATAAGTTAAACAGATGTTATATTAAACTTAGTCTTGTCAACATTTTGGAAATGGTTTTTGTGTTCATTGAGATATTGTTTAAAATTTTACTTTTCAAAGGGGGTGTACTCATTTACGCTGAGCACTGTATAAAATGACCGTATAGTTAAGTGAATATCACAGAAATAGCTGTCCAAAGAAATCAAACCTGTCCTTAGACTCTGTAACAAAAAAGTTTTAGCCAATCATAAAACCAGCCGATCGACCTGGTAATATTTTTGTGTATTTGGGATTGCTGACACTGGATTGGCTGACATGTCTTTGGAGCTCGTGGTTTTGTAGAGAAGGTTTGTGGTTGAAGGGATAGTGGGATCTAATGAGTCTAGCAAAAGTTAGCAAGGCTGAACTCGCTAATAGTATCGTTTGAAGTCCATTGATTCATATCAGATGCAGTATCATGGAAAATAGCAAAAGTATTGAAAATTGTGTCCAGATGGTTATTGACTATAGTTTTTGGCTCTTGCTGTCTACAAACAGTGGGCAGATATCTTCTAAGATGTTATGCTGTCTGAAATGGAGCCTCGACGGTTTGAAACACTCTACATTGGTTTCAGCTAATGCTCTTAGACTCCGTCCACTATCTTATTGTCTTCTGTCATTGCGCTTGTGGCATTGCGATCACACATTCTGTGAGGTATACATTTAAAGCCATGTCTAATTCGTCCAAAATAAGGTCTTTGAAGGAAGCATAATTTCAGCATAAATTAAAAAAAACTACTCTTCCTTAAAATGCAGACTGACTCCAGTCTCGTTGACTTGGCTTAGGAACAGACTGAACAGATATATCTTGTATAGTTTCCTGACATTTCTGTGAATTTGATATCAGATCACTGGCCCGAGGGATCTATAGAGCAAGAGAGAATCAGTTCCACAGAGTAATGTGTTTCAGTCTGTAGTCATCAGTCACAAATTGAACGTTTTTCTCTCTTTTTCAGTCCGGATGGCAGTTTCCTGGCAGCTGGCTCTGCAGACGGTGCCGTCTACATATGGAATGTGAACACAGGAAACCTAGAAAAGCGGCTTCCTGACATGCACAGGTAACTCAGAGATGGTCACCACGGAAAACCAATCAGGGGTGCATTTCCTACAAGTATCGTTAGCAAACTAAGATTGCAAATTCTGTCATGACCAACACAATTCAATATTACCGTGTTTTCCAAAACCATAGCTCCTACACACATTTGCAACAGCATACCAGAATTGTGTGGTCAGAACTACAACATAGTTTCTTGTTGGTATGACATGTAGACTGGCTTAAATGCAGTACAACCCATATACAGTATGCCATTCCATATTTTAATTCTACACCTTTTAGTGTATAAAGACAATAAAAGCACCATCTTTAAAGAGTGCACGGGTGTGACTTTGCTCTAGAACCCTAGCGGAACGTAATACGGAACCAGCAATTGAATCAAATATCTGAAAATAAAGTGAAACAATGAAGAACAAAATAGCGAAGTAGTCCTTAGATGCCATGTTTAATAAGTACAGCAATAATCTGACATTAATTCAAATTTAAATCAAAAATCAAACTCCACCATCTTGATGTAATTTACTACAGTTCTAAATGACTGAACCAGTGTGGTTTAATTAACAGTTGTGCAACAAAGTTTCATCTGTTATGTCAATTGACTATTGTTCAGCAAAATTTCACTGGCAAATTTCAGTCATTTCACACACAATCAAAGTTTCTGTGATGACAATAAAAGTTCTGACCAACAGAAAGCGGTTTGGTTTAAGTGACTTTGGTGTGACTTTGGAGCTGTGCTTTATACATTGCTATGCTATTGACAATACTGTATAAAATAGTCATTTTTTTGTCCATGAAATTTCGCCTAAATGTGACCGCATCTGTTACTCCCAGACAATGTTTTTTTTTTTTTTTTTGCAAGTCACTGCCAGCACTTTGTGTCACTTTCACAAAATGTTCATGCCCCCTGAATATTTTGTTGTATAAATATCTGAACATGCAATATGTCTTAAAAAGAAAGAACAGAGCCTCTGCTTTTAAACAAAACGCTGTTTTATTTTAGCATCATTCATGCTTTTTGATCAATACTTGTAATTTTCATAAAAAATGCAGCATTTTGAATGAAAAGCTGAGAAAACCGTGTTTTTGCAGTATTAGATTCAGAACGATGATTCAAAACATCGATTGCTTCCATCATCACCTCCAAAGCTCCTAAACCACTCCATGGGTCAACATTTCATTTCACATTGATAACATTAAGAAGTTTTTATTTAAATGCTGTTTAATGCTCGATCATAACTTAATTTTACATACGCATCTGCTTCAATACACGGTCGCTTGTTTCTGCTTCTTCTTCTTCTTCTTTGTGTTTTATCTAGACATTCAGTCATTTTTCAGAAGATGTGTATTAGCGCCCCCTGCCATATAACAGTGAAAATACAGAAATCTGGAAAATTCTGTTAATTGCATGGAAGCGTTGGAGCAAAGGAAGAGTTAAGCAGCAAGTTACATTGTTGTACAGGAAATGCATTCCACCTTTATTAGTTTACTTTCTTCTCCTGCTTTATTTACTACCAGTCATGCTCAAATAAGGGATAATATACAGTCAGCCAGGATTATGTCAAAATATGTCATAGGTTTTAAAGTGCGGGAAAGATTTTCAGCAAATATTGACTTCAATTTCAGTCTGTTCTTTGCACAGAGCTTTTTAGTTTTTAATATGGCTTCAGGATAATTGTAATTAGAGATCGACCGATATATGGGTTTACCGATATTTTTCCCGATATTTAAGCATTTTACCATTATCGGTTATCGGTTTTGTAAAAAAAAAATATCGGATTTTATTTTTTTTTTTTATTTTTTTTTTTAATACATACATAATTATACAGAGTATAACCAGCAGTGAAATTTTGACCTACATTTGACCCATCCAAGTGTGCACACACCTGGAGCAGTGTTCACTCAGGAAATGCTCCAGCACGACCACACATGTAACTTTATACAAGATTGACTTGTTTGAAACACGCTGAATTATATTAACATTTACTATAGAACCATTATTTCGCCAATAAACATCTAAATAAATACATCTCTATCGAAATTAATTCATTATTTTCTCCACAAGCGATCGCAGTTTGAGTATAGTTCTTTGTAAATAGATAAACCGCGCTGTCAGCAGTTATTTCATAATCTAGAATGACAAAAACATTTGAATAATTCTGATAAAACATGCCAGTTGAGAAATGCAATAAAATACGATGTTTTGTTTGTTATAGCTTATTTCAATATTCCAGAGAATATTATTCAGGGAAATAACATTATCCAGTGAATTATTATTATTCACTCTTTAGCCTATTAAACAGCTTATAAACCTAAAACTGTAGTTTAAAATGAAGTTGATATTTTGTTTTAGTTTTCCGTATTTTCCTTAGGTTTTAAATAAGTCTGTAAGTGCCGTGCGCGTTTTACTTTGACTTTAATATCAGCAGCAAATTCGGTGTCAAGCAGTGTTTAAAATAAAAAACAGCAAATACTGTGGAACCAAATAAATGAGAAACGAATGTTTTTTTTTTTAAACATTATCACTTAGATCAGGGGTAATCGATCGTATTCACCTCTCTACGTATTCTGTGTTTCGGAGGAGAAATACGGTTCTCGTGGCGCTGTGAATACAGACTGAACGGCGGCTCAAAGCCGTTGTATGAGAACATGATACATAAACTACTGCTCTCGCTGGATAAAAGAAGCCAGTGGCACACTAGTACACACAAGTTTGGATGGGCAAGTTTTGTAATCAAGGTAAAGCTGAGTGACATGATCGTGCATTAGGCGCGCGTTATGTCCGTTATAAATGACGCGCAAACGAACCGTGTATGTGCGCTCTCGAACGTGTCATATTTCTGCTTGAATACAGCTCATATAGTTGAATACAGCGACGTGAATAGTGAATAATAATAAAATACTATTTTATTTATCATTATTAAATTAATGCAACATAAAGATACATCACAACAAGCCTTTTTAATTATTTATTTAATGTGTATTTTATCATTTATTTACTTTTCACTTGGTAGATCTCGGTGAGTTTTCTCCTTGATAGATTAATGTCAGACTCAGAAGTCAACAGGCTTAAAACGGGTACTTTTACATTTGGTTTCGAAACTCTTCCGCATCGTCTTGTCAGTGTCACCTCACTCTTCTTGTCAGTCATCTCTCTTCACGTGATAAATGAAATCTGATCTGTGATGTAGAGGTCTGCGCGGGACTATTTTAGGTTGTATTCCGCACACACCTGCTCCCGCGATATATTCTGTTTGTTCACATTTCCGCTGAAAGACAGAGATAGGCTAACAAATAAAAGTTTAGTCTGCACAAAAGTGTATTTATTTTATTTTTGTCTTGTCAAGAGTCTTGAATGTATTGACTGATAAATGTCAATAACATTTTGCTGCCAACACGGAATAAAGTTTCACAGAGAGGAAAAAAGTTATACAAAAATTGTAATCCCTATTATAATTTGTTTTGTCAGGATATAATTCGTTTATGCTAACATTCAGCCTACAACACAATAGGAAAAAAATGTAGGTTTAGCCTAATAGCTATTTTATTAGTCTTGTCAAAACACTAAATTCATTTAAAATCTTGCTGTTAACACAGTGAAAAGTGCAGCAGAGAAAAAATAAATACATTCGACACAGTCTGTCATTTAAAATGATAGGATAAGCATAATACAAAAAAAAGGAAAGAGAATTGCACGTCCTTCAAGGACAGCGGAGTAAGAAATCTGGTCGGGACAGCCGGCAATGCAGACCTAGACTGCTGTGATGCAAGACTCTCGTTCGTTCGGTGCGCTCAGCCGCGTTCAGTTTTAATTTTAGTGTCCTCTATTTGAACGAATTTATTTTTATTACTATAAAAACAATCTAAACGAAGGTGGGGGACGGTGCCATGGTGAGCAAGTGATGTAACAGTGTTGCGGCTTAACACCAGAATAACCGTCGTCACGTCTATGGCAGCAAGCCTACTTCACTCTGTTATTTATTTACTTTAAAACAGTAAATAAATATCGGTTCTGAATATCGGTTATCGGTTAAATAAACTTTAAATAATCGATATCGGTATCGGTTACAAAAAGTCAATATCGGTCGATCACTAATTGTAATACAGCATATTAGTTGCATGGACTATGGTTATGGAGGTTTTTGTCAATAATGCCACTTTTGCTGATTGCTTTTTTGGGTGGGATGCTGTTAATTATCTCAAATTTAATTCTAATACGAAATTCTTTTTTGCAGAGCTTCAATAAGCGCCGTGGCCTGGTCGTTGTCGGGTGAATATGTGGTAAGCGTGGACAAGAGCCGTGGAGCTGTGCTCTGGAGTGATATCTGAGACCAGACACGGGCTGCCTTTTTCCATCTTATCAACTGAAGTCACTGGAAATGCACTCAAGGATGTCATCAAAACACAACCTTGTTGGGAAAAGCTCACACGCTGCACTCCATCAATAGCAGGACCCTTAGTATCGTGACAGTCTTTGTTGCTAAGAGTCTGTGTCATCCAAAACGCAGACAGATGTGCTAATGTTACAGGGGTCTGGCGACTGTTGAGCAGAGCTGTCTGGGTTTTGTTTTGAAAACTTGTTACAGATGAATTACCAATGCAGAATGTGCCAATGCGTTTGTAGGCCTTCCTGTTGCTTGACATCGTACTATAATTGTCAGCAACTTTAAAATCTGAGATCTCTTGACATACACCAGATATCACTGCCTCTGGGATTTGATATCAAAGGGAAGTATGAACAAAATGGATTCAGCCTGTTTTAGGAACACGACAACACATTTCTGAATACGTGGAAACTCGACCCCAATGTATTCGCAAGTCAGCCCTATTTTTAGAGACCAAAACACAGAACAAACACCAAATCGAATGCCTGGTAAAAGGCCATTGTATATTGTTGCACAGTAACACTGATTCTTGAATGCAATATCAAATGAGATATAAATATTATAAATTGAAAAAAAAGCACTTTTTCAAAACTGTGGGGTCAGTATTTTTTTAAGAAATCAATGCTGATATTCATTTGATCAGTATAGTAACAGTAAAGACATTTACAATGTAAAAAGATTTCTATTTTAAATAAATGCTGTTCTTTTTAACTTTATATTCATCAAAGTATCCTTAAAAAATGTATTTCCACCAAAATATTAGCTTGAAACTTTTAAAGTTAATAAGAAATATTTCTTAGCATAACTTCTCAAGGATCATGTGATGCTGAAGACTGGAGTAATCGGCTGCAGAAAATGTAGCTTTGCATCACAGAAATAAATAACTAATTAAAATAGAAAACCATTATTTTAAAGTGTAATAGTGTTTTACACTATAACTCTTTTTGCTGTATTTTTATCAAATAAATGCAGGCGTGGTGAGCAGAAAAGACTCACCCCAAACTTTTGAATGCTAGTGTATATAGCACTGTCTTAGACCACAGTGAAAATCTTGGGACCATTATGATGTATTTTAACATCATATCGATGCCTAGATTACTAATGAAATGCACTCAAGCAAATTGTGAAATCATCATTATGATAATGATTATATCCTGTTCTGAAAACCAATCTTTGATGATTTCATATAGCTCGAGTGCTGCTGTTATTAAAGCAAACACACCAATTATTTTGTTTGTTGATTTTTAAATCCACTCTAATTGTCATGCAAGTGATTTTTAATAATACAAAATATATATTAAATGAGAAAAAACAGCAAAATAGAAGCATTTTCACTAGTGGTCTGAGACTATTAGACCCCGCTGTATGTTGTTAATCACGGGCTCAGGGAAGTGTGCAGTTGTACTGGACTGACTCCAGTAATTTATTATAAAAAGGGATTCGTGTTTTAAAAATGAATGAGAGGAAGCCTTGGCCTCTGCCATACTCTTTAGTGCTGCCATAGAGACCCAGTATGCTCACTTCTAAACTGCACTCAGATTAGCATTTAAAAGAGCCCTGTGTCTGATGAGAATCACACCGCACCACTCTGACTGACTTTGACGACCCAAATTACTGCCATCAGAGATCACACGTAACCAGCGTAACACCATGTGATTCCATCTGCTGTGTTCATTTGCATGTTAATCAAAGGATAGATGAGGAAAGTCTAATGCCCATCTTACACTTGTCAGCTGTTGGACCGAGGAGTTTTAATGTAGAGACTATAATATTTATTAACCTAATAATGTGCTAGTTGCTATGATGAAGTACTATGTGCCTCAGAAATCTTACTGTAGATCACTGTATTGTATGTTAATGGAATATATATAAAAGAGTGAATCTCACTATAAAGAACATGTTCATATCATCCCAAAATCAAGAAAAAAATATAAAATTACAAAACTTTATATGAAAGTTACATATTTTTCCATTAACATTAGCATAACTTCAGTCAAAAATATATATAATTATCAGTGTTGGGGGTAACGCATTACAAGTAATGCGAGTTACTTAATATTAAGTAACTAGTAAAGTAACGCATTACTTTTTAATTTTCTAGAAAATATATAGTTACTTTTTTCCATTTATAGACTGACAGTGCACTGTGTGAACATGATCTTACTGTAGTTCTAGACTAAATGTGAATGTGTATTAATTCATCCCTCTCGCAAAAAACAGATTCAGTATTCATAAAATTACTGTATTAATTAAAACAGTGCAATGCAAACTCAGAATATGACGCAAACCTGCAATAATTAAATATGTTAAACAACACAAATATATCTAATCTCATTTTATTAACCAATGTCTTTTCTGCTGACCTTTGATGATCCAGTTCAACCATACTAATAAGCAAAAAATACTTTAGATAAACTAACAATTGTGCTTCGTTGTTGTTTTTTTTATTGCAGAGTGTTGAACCTTCTTTTTCTGCGTTCTACTGTACAGACGTGATTTACTCGTCCTTCAGTCTGAGGTTTATTCATTACACTTTTTGGTGTGAAAGGGCTTTTACATTTGCTATAAATAGAACTTATTGTATTAAAAACAAACAATCAAGCCCTGCTCATATTTAAAAAGTAACGCAAAAGCAATGTTACACATTACTTACCATGAAAAGTAACGTAATTAGTTACTTTTTAGGGAGTAACGCAATATTGTAATGCATTACTTTCAAAAGTAACTTTCCCCAACACTGATAATTATTAGAACTTTACATGTTAAAAATACATTACATAAAAAGTGTTATAATAAGAGAGAGATTTTTCAAAATGCAATAATGAGAATATGGGTCACGTAAGTTGCGCAGTTGTCATGAAAATAATGTTCAAAGCAATGCAAAAATCAATTAAATATTTGAATTGAACATAAAGAATGTGTTAAACATGACCTTGGCATGTATTTCATGACCTGCTTGAAATACATGGGTTAAGTAAAGCAAAGACACTTCATGAGATTAAGTAACACAGAAGCATCTGAAAACATCTATTAGATATTTTGGTTGACTTAGAATAACTGATGTACAATTAAATTAATTTCAACATCCAATTTCTTACAAAAAAAAAAAAACAGGGATGTTTACTGGTGGCACTACTTGGAGCAACAGATTTGTAGTTCATTTATAAAGATTATATTTGTTTGCCCTTAAAAATGCTGTTGTATTTTTAAAAGAAAGTGTTATCTTTTTGAATTATATTGTTACGGAGTAAAACTTCAAAGAAATGAAAGAAGCCTTTCCAAATGTGGATTGTTCTCAAAGTAGCAATTATCAAGGGAACAGCGGTATGTTTGTTAACTACTCTCGTTTTTTGTAAAAATGTAAGGACCAAAAGTGAGTTTGATTATGAAGTCTGTTGTTTACATGCAAAATGAAAGACAAAGAGCAAATAGGAATAAGTCCATGCTTATCTATGTTCTAACAGGTACTTTCCACAAATGGGGTACAAAATACTGTATGTCCTGAAACACCAAAACTTGTGCTATGATATAGTTTTGAATCCCAATTCAAGTGATTTTGTTGTTTTCTACATTAAATAATCATACAAATTAAATAGAACATTTCAGAAAATACAATACAAATAATAATGATTTCAAAATGTCAATAACTGTATAGCGGGTTATTTGAGACCAAAATGTTAGGTTGTAGTTGTGATCTTTTGTATTTTATTATTATTATTATTTGATATTTGTTTCCTACAGTAACTTCAATAAATATTATTCAAAAGACAATAAATAGATATTCAATAGATATTTTTGAACTACTTTTCATTATGGGTAAATTGTTAGGTTAAAAACTTGGAATTTGTGCCTAATAAAATGTCATGGGACATTAAAGTGTATCCTATTTGTGGAAAGTGCCAATATGACATGATTTAGCATTGAGAATTCATGTATTTTAGAGTGTTACACTTTTGCCATTACAGTCTGAAGTAATGATGCATTGCTGTCATGTCATATTTTGTGTGGGTTTTAATTTCAGCATCATTAATAATAATTTTATTATGTTTATATTTTAGAATTGTATTTTCAGTACCTTAATGAGGTTGATATATTTATCTGATGCATGATTAAAAAAAAAAACTAAAATATCAGGAATGCTTTTTCATTTAATAAAACCATCTTAAACCCTCTTGATGGCTGATTGATACTTTATCCTGGCCGGTATTGATTTATTGCTCTGGGAGTTTAGAACTGTAATGTGACACCACTTTAAACGATGTCAATGTCAAGATGTAAATAATGTCGCTCGAGCTGAGAGAATATCATCACCCTCGCGCACATACCCTCACACATCCAGAGAGGAGGGAGATAGTGAGTGTATGTGTGTGTGTGTGAGAGAGAGAGAGACTAGGACAGGAAAACACCGCGTAAGAGCTCTGCTAGATAGTCTGGATATCAAACGGAAGCTTCTTAAGCGTTAGGATTTCCCAAACAGCGTCCATTGTTCATACATTCCCACCCGAAGGACCCCCTAAAGCAGAGTAGCACAGGAAAGCACCGAGGAACCGCAGCTTCTGCTTGTTTTAAGTCGTAAACGCGGGGTTGGTCTGTTGGTAAGCGGCAGTGGAGATGCTCCTGTAATTGGATTCATCTGGAAAGCGCTCAAACCGCCAGGAGAGCTGCTTAAGTAACAGCGGCTCTCTAACGCAGCATAGAAATTCTCTTCTCTCAGCCTGTCTCTGTCTGCATCTTTCTTTTTTCCCCTCAACTCCATCTCCCTCTCTTTTCTCGGCAACCCCTCTCATCTTCTTCCCACAGCAGAAGAGTTTCTGTCGCACGCAGATCCTCGCGATGGGTGAAAAAGGCACAAGGTAAGCCGTGTTTCAGGTGAATTAGCTGGTACTAGAGGACATGTTTTTATTTTATTCTGTAGCTTGTTATGTTCTGCATGTAATTGGTCGTTTAACATAGCCGTGGCTCAACGCAGTCAGTATTGCATCGCAGTGCACCCCATTCTCAAGGGTTAGTTTAGGATGAGATGTCTGAGCTCTTCAACACCAGTTATGATTAGTTAACCTTTTACATTTTATTAAATGGCGTTCAACTGAAAACACAGATCAGGAAAGTGCATTGGGATTTGACCCTGCCTTCATGAGCACTACAAATAAGCCTATTTGCTATGATAAATGGACAATTAGCTGTATGGATAGTTGCATTTTTTTATCCCTTCTTCTCCGTGACCCAATCAGGAACAGACCTGCAATCCATCAGAAACTACTGTATAAATGTATTCCATCTGTCATTCGTTTTCTTCAGTTCTCTCTAGGAAGGCTTTAGAGGGCGGTGGAGGTATCACACTGTTTTGGCATAGCAGCATTTCCATTGATATTTGACATTTCAAGAGCACATTTGACCAGGACATTCAAAACTCTCAGCAGGGCTGTGAACCAGTGCAGCGCACAAAGCACACGGCTTTATAATAACAATTCACCCTTCCAAATCATTTACATCATTGAAAATAAAGATTTTTTTTTAAATTGGGATCTTGAAGAACCTTTAACATCTATGGGAACTTTTCATCACACAAAAAAATATTTTAAAAAGTTTTTAAATGTTTTTTACACTAAGAGAAATGATTATTTTAAGAACTGTTTACTTCTTTCGGGAATTATATATATTATTGCTGCAAAAATTTGTAATTATTTGTAATTTTAAAGAATGTATGGCCCTTGGGTCCCCAATGGGTCACCCTTTCTTTAAGAGCCACTTTGTTACTCTGTATTTAACCATTGAGCTAGTTACTGTATGTCCAAACTCTTGGGCAGTGCTCCGTATTAAGGTGGGAAATACTTTTAAGCCCCTCAAACCTTCAACTTTTAAGTCAGTGAAAGACTATATTGACTGTCGGCATAAAGTGTGGTATACATTACTGTCTATTCTGGTCAGTAATCTCCTACTTAAATGAAAATTCAGACATTATTTTCACATTTTGTTTCATACCATTTTTTTTAGTAGCCTACCACATCGCATTTTTGATAGTTATTGCTACATATAAACACTTCTATAGAATTATTGTTTAGATTTTTTTTATAAGAAAAATAATATAACAAATAGGCCAAAGATTAATAATCTTCGATTGCAACAATATGCAATTTTACTATGCAGAGTGTCACAAAAGTGCTTAAGCATATTCTGGGCACATGATGATTCACAATGTAAAGCATAATCACTCAGAGTCACATGGAACCATGTTACATGATGAACATTTAATTTAGTTCGCTAATCCAGTTCTCTCATCTAACAGACATCTAATTGTGAGTACTTCACCATTCAGAATCACCAATAAACTCCAGCAAAGTACAGTACGTTTAAACAAAAGCACAGGCCTTTATGATCAGCTTATGCTAGAGAATGGGAACTTTGGAGCATCTTGGAGAGAGTTTTACTGTGCTGACTGTGGTAACCGATCTCAACATGCTGTATGAGTGCTGAATGAAGAACAACATGACTAACACAATCTCATGGCAATTCGTAATTGGTGATTTGGTGGCTAATTTGTATGAATTCATATGATCTTGTCTGTTGTCTGTGTTTTCTTATTATTTGCTCATGCCCCAGTGATGTTTAGGGTGGGGTTAGAGGTGAATCTTAATACTTAGTTTTTTTTTTGTAAAAGTATTGTACAGTAAACATTGTATAAATGCAGTCTTCCCTTTTTTTTTTTTTTTTTTTTGAGCTTAACAGTAACAACCATAATGCACAGAATCATATTCAGACTGATACTTGATCCGAAAAAAGGTCTATATTCGACTGATATGATAAAGTATCAGATCGGCACAGTAATATGATACACATACAATTTTTAATGTAGAGGACAGTGGAATAGCTGTGCTTAGTAATGTCTTATTTACTTACTAACAATTCTTAAACATCTTTCAAAGATGTAATGGCATGAATCTCGCAACAGTTGAAATTACAGTGATTAGTCCGTTCTTGCAAGTGCTTATTGTAACAGATTAGGAATTCGTGGTTATGACATTAAATACATGTAAACTGTAAACCCCAACAAATTGGTGCTTTGCATTTTAGGAAAACAAAGTACAGTCAGTATTGTGTGCACTGTTTTAGATAATCAGTGAAAGATCTGTTGATGAGCCATCTGAGTCTGATCATGACAAACTTACTATATTTGCAAGAAGAGCATCTTCTGTTGCTTTACATGGTCGTGTTACCTTGCATATATTCGTCAAAAATAACTTTATTATTAACGTTATTATTTCTGTTTATACTACTTCTTTATAAGATTTAACTAAGACAAAATTAATAACAAGACATTCTGGCAATACTTTTCAATTCCATTAGTTAACATTAGGTAATGTGTTACGTATGTCTTGGTTATTTTCTGCATATAATGAAAAAATAATAAATAAATATAAAATAAATAATAATTTAAAAATACTCAAATTTGTTACAGCTAAGTGTATTCTTTTATTTTATTCAGATTTATTGCTGTCACACACAAGCTAGAGACACGAGGAATGCAGGTAAACAGTAAGGGTTTATTGACAATGCAGAAGTAGAGAGAGAACTGAAGGCAGGTGAGTATGAGTGGATATTGAAAGTTCTTAGCTCTTGATAGTCGCGACTTGGTTTGTTACAGGAATCCTGGGGATGAACGGGTGCTGAGGAGAATCGGGATCGCAGAGACACTGGAGGTAAGGAAACATCAGGTCGGTATAAAGGTCAGGCGTCTGGTATGGTTCAGGGCTGTGAACGGTAGACCGGACACTGGAATGCTGAGAGAAGTGAGAAGATATAGCCTGCTTGATTGGTAGTTGCAGGTGCGGGTGATTAGAACTCAGGTGATTGGGATCTGGTGTGTGCCGAAGGAGGTGACTATGCTACCGTGCGTGACTGATGTTTCCCTGACATTCCCCCTCCTCCAGGGGCAGCTCCTGATGCTCCCATGTGGCGACAAGGGGGACTGCAGTGCAGTGATGGGTCCAATACATAATCGCGGGCCACCCAGGACCTTTCCTCCGATCCGTATCTCTCCCAGTCAACTAGATATTACAACCGTCCACCCGGTCGCCACAAAGTCAAGATGTCCTTCACCGGATACACCGATGGCTGGTCCAGAATCTCAGGAGGAGGGGGTGCCTCTGGCTCTGTGGGCCCTGAGGAGGAGGAGGAAGAACATGGTTTGAGGAGTAAAACGTGGAATGAAGGTTGAATTCGGTACCATGGTGGAAGCTGAAGGAGGTAGGTTACTTCGTTGATCTGCCTCTATATCGGGAATGGACCAATATAGCGGGGACTCAGCTTCTTACAGGGCAGGCGGAGATCCCGGGTGGACAGCCAGAACAGATCTCCAGGCTCGCAAGTGGGAGTAGCGGTATGTCGGGCATCTGCGAAGCTCTTATGCCTTCGCACTGCTCGCTGGAGATGGACGTGAGCCGAGTCCCACACTCTCTCGCTCACTCGGAACCAGTAATCTACAGCTGGAACCTCAAAGGGCTCTTCCGTCCATAGGAAGGGCGGGGGCTGGTAACCGAGTATGCAATGGAAGGGGGTCAGGCTGGTGGTATTCTGGCGGAGGGAGTTTTGTGCATACTCGGCCAAAGGGAGGTTGCATCTCCAGCTGTGCTGATCGCCGTGGCAGTATGACCGGAGGTAACACACGAGGTCCTGGATCTTTCGTTCAGTCTGGCCGTTCGTCTGTGGATGGTACCCCGAGGACAAGCTCACAGTCACTCCCAGTAACCAAAAGAAGGCCTTCCAAATTCGGGAGATGAACTGGGTCTGAGACGACCTCCTCTGGGAGGCAATAGTTCCGGAAGACCTGGGTGAATAGGCATTTGGCGATTTCAAGTGCAGTTTACAGGCCTTAGAGAAGCGATCAACTATAACAAGGATACAGGTGTTACCGTTCGATGCGGGAAGGTCTGAGACGAAATCCACTCCTATGTGGAACCAGGATCTACAGGGCACGGGCAGTGGGACAAGCTTGCCTACAGGGAGATGACGAGGAGTTTTGGACATGGCACAGACTGAACAGCATCGGACGTACCTGTTGACATCCCGGACCATACTGGGCCACCAGTATCGAGCCTGGAGGAGCGAGAGGGTCCGTTGGCTGCCTGGGTGTCCAGAGCCCGGTACTTTGTGTACTGGAGGCGGGAACATAGGTATTTCCTTCTGGGTAGGCCGGCGGAGCAGGATCAGTGTGAGTGGCGTCACGGTTGATGTTCCATTGTATCGGGCTAACGATCAGAGCTGGAGGGAGAATGGGTTCTGGTTCTGTGGGAGTGTCGGGAGTGTGTAGATGGGATAGCGCGGTCTTCTGTCACACACAAGCCAGAGACATGAGGAATGCAGGTAAACAGTAGGGTTTATTGACAATGCAGAAGTAGAGAGAGTACTGATGGCAGGTGAGTATGAGTGGATATTGAAAGTTCTGGGGTTCTTAGCTCTTGATAATCGCGGCTTGGTTTGTTGCAGGAATCCTGGGGATGAACGGGTGCTGAGGAGAATCGGGATCGCGGAGAATACTGGAGGTAAGGAAACATCAGGTCTGTATAAAGGTCAGGCGTCTGGTATGGTTCAGGTCTGTGAACGGTAGACCGGACACTGGAATGCTGAGTGGAGTGAGAAGATATAGCAGGCTTGATTGGTGGTTGCAGGTGCGGGTGATTAGAACTCGGGTGATTGGGATCTGGTGTGCCGAAGGAGGTGACTGTGATGTATCCCTGACAATTGCTTGGTTCAAACCTTACATTTTGATTTATATTTATTTCCCCCAAAACAATTATACAAGGTAAAAATATTTATTTTAAAAATCATTATAAAGACCATCTTTTTTTAGACATAAGCCAAAATATTACTCAATATATGTCAATGTAATCTTTTTATTATGAATTTTTGGCTTTTACAAAATTAAATATATTTAATATTTTATGTATTATAATTTATACAAAACGAATTTGCTAAATTAACTATAATACAAAAGTAGAATTTACACTTAAGGTTAAACAGGATAAAACTAAAAAAACATTTTGGACGTGGAAGAAAAATTAATGTGGGTGGGTCTTCCCCCACAAAAAAAAAATTTACTGGAGTATATGCCATTTTCTGTAGTCCGGTGCCTTTTAAATTTAATTAACGGAGTGTGGCTGCCTTTTTGGCAGGGACTATGTATATCAACTCTGCCCACTAACGTGACAACATTATAAAAGACATTTGTTAAATAACATTTTCAGTTGCGTAAATGATAGTGCGCAAAGCATTTTTTTGACGCGTGCGTCCACATTTTGCTGAAATTGTTCTTCTCCCTTTTCACATTTCATATCACATCAGAAAGGCATTTGTTTTCTATGAAAATAAAACAGAAGGAAATAATCAAAAAGTTGAAATAAAGTATCGGGTATTAGGGTTAAGTGTATCTAAGCAGCTTTGTTTATTTTGCTGTGTTTATTTTGCTGTGCACTCGCGGGAGTGCAGCAGGTGCGAGAAGTGAAAAGATGGAATGGAGTTTAATTTATACGGACTCAGAATGAGCCAAGTGGAATGGATTTGAGGAAGCAGCAGCATGGAATTCGAGGCTGTAGCTAAATGGAGTTTAATTTATTAGGGCGTTCGTCATGTGGAATGGATTTGACTGACGGTGATCTGAAAAGTGCACAGACATATTCGCTGGAGAGACAGTAAAATTGGGTGGGTCCAATATCATTGCTCTTCAAAAGTGGGTGGGTCCTGTCCCACATACAATGGTTCCGACACCCATGATTTCAATTACTTACTCAATTATTGGGTAAACTATACCCTTTGATGTTTATTATTTGTATGATGCACTTTAAATGAATGACACAGTTGTTACATTTTTCTTAGAGTATACTAATGCATTTAAACAATTTAAAGTTGTATCAATCAGTAATACATTTGTTAATATATAATAAACCTAACATACCCTATATGAATCATTGTGAATCCCATGTAGTGAACCCCAGGTTTGGAATGATGCTTGTTATTTTTCCCATATTTATTCATATAGTATTTGCTTTTTTCAAGCTAACCTTGTTAATCTTATGCTATCCTAATTATGTGTTACTGGCTATCGGCCAATGTTGGAGTGACCAGGATAGCTTATTTACAGTCTTTACATTAAAACTGAGAAAGAAAATTAAAAACAAAGAAAATAAGAGTTAATCACATAAAATGTACAAATGGAAGACCCGTGCACACATGTGGATTCACCAATGTCCCTATATGTCACTTCTTTGACCGTTAGAGCCAGACACTGAAAATCATGTCATGAAAGAATCAATTCTACTTCTGCTCAGATCTACTTCTGATCAGCCTTCTTTTACTTTTGAACTAACACTCTATTAAACTAGGACTCTAGAAACTAGGCCTCAGGCCTGACCGGCAGTTGATATTTTGGTGTGATAAAGTTTTGCAGTATCCGCAACTCATGCATTAGTGTTTTTTTGCGAGATAAAATTTTTACCTCACTTAATCTAATTTACGATAGTATCAGGCTATCAGCACTGACGCGCTTTTTAATATTCAGAGTTAATTTCTGAGTTCTGAGTGCAGTAAGCAAGTTGAAATCTATACAGCCTTTAATGGTTTATTGTTACTTAAAGTGCTTTTTAGTTTAAAAGCCTACAATTGTTCTGTTATGTATCTACTATACAGTGATTTCAGGATGGGCATCCTATGTATGCTGCCCAGTGCCCACACTTATAATCTATTAAGTATTCTATGCGATCCATTGTTCATTTTGAATTATTTTTATGATTGTCCATTTAGCGTCTTTGCATGATGACTACAGAGCTCTTCAGCAACTTTTGAATTCTCCTGCCAATCTGAATCTCCCTTGATGTATATGACCACTTCAACCACAGTTTCATTGTCTAAAACGAGTTGTGCGTGATTCGTTAAGAGGCAGCTGTAAGCAAATTAAACTGATATGGAATCCAACAATAGACGGCATGTCTTTAAACCTATAATGCTTTTGTTTGTGTAATTTGTGTATGTCTCTCTTCTTCATGGTGAATAACACCTAAACTGCTATATTGTGTCAGTTGTGCATAAAGCTGCATTTCAGCCACCCCTAAACAAAGCTTACAAAAATGAACCCTTTTATTGCTAAAATAACAATCACTCAGTTCAGTCTGTAATACATTTGTGTGCACAATCAATGCAACAAAAAAAATACCATTTAGTATATTGTCACTACGGGTGACCCCGAATAGTCGACGATTCGATGCTTCGATAGGAGGAACCTAATTCGACTCCCAATCTCACAGTCGAATATTCGCGGGGTGTCATGATCATACCTTTTTGGCTATATGGGGGTGCTCAATGTCTGATTTCACACAGAACTACCAGTTTTCTCCAGATAAGTTAATATACAGACTATGATAATGATGTAAATAAGAATCTGAAAAGAAAGAAGCTTTAGATAAATATTTTAACGTGCGTAAATAAATCCAACCACCCCTATAGATTTAAGTTTCACTTTCCATGCATAACCGACAGAAGCATCTTGGCGGTAGGGATTTTAATCTTTAGCAAGACTCAAACTGACACAGGCAGAGTGAAAGACTGGATTTTGTTTCGATCAGTTAGGATACAAGTGATTTCAAAACATTTCAGCCAGTTTATATACAGTGGGTACGGAAAGTATTCAGACCCCCTTAAATTTTTCACTCTTTGTTATATTGCAGCCATTTGCTAAAATCATTTAAGTTCATTTTTTTTCCTCTTTAATGTACACACAGCACCCCATATTGACAGAAAAACACAGAATTGTTGACATTTTTGCAGATTTATTAAAAAAGAAAAACTGAAATATCACATGGTCCTAAGTATTCAGACCCTTTGCTGTGACACTCATATATTTAACTCAGGTGCTGTCCATTTCTTCTGATCATCCTTGAGATGGTTCTCGTGTATATATTATGTATCTTGTATAAGGTGCATTTGGTTGAGTTACGCAGCAGTAAAGTGCTTCATTGTAGTACAACTGTGATTAACGTTATCGCGCAGCGAGAGCAGGACAAACAACAATGCAAAATATTAATGACTATGACTGGGACTATCATATACATTACATTATAATGAGAACACTATTATAATAAAAGTTAAAACGCTGTGAATTTGTTTAGTTTAGTTGTTATGTTTCAGCACATTGTTGCATGAAGAACGTGTTCATGCATGTGGGGCATTTTGTGCAGATAGCCTATAAGTTGTGATATTAACATTATGTTGTATAAATAACAAAGCGTATTATATATGAGATAAATTAGTGAAATCCCATTGATTAAAAACCTGCTATCATATGCTTCAATCTACTGGTCATCTTCAGCGCGCGCAGCTCAAAACAGAAATGCAGAACATTAATCTACTGTCATATACGTAACGTTATAATGAGAGCACTATTGTAAAAAAAAAAAAATATTTAATCCGTTGGGTTTCGCTGACGTTAAATGTTAACTATCTTTTAATCAAAACATAAAACTATACTTTTCCCCCGTTTGTATCTGTGAGGCGTCCGTTTTCCGTGAGTGTTAATGTCAGTATGACTTGACTCTTGGTATTTTGCCCCACCCCTAAACTTATGATTCGACTATCAGTCAACTATCGGCAAGATTTGAAAATCCCGATTCGACGATGAAAATCTTAAGTCGGGGACACCACTAATTGTCACACACAACAGCACCAGACAGAAAATGTCTGTCTGGCTGTGAACAGAGTGACTGACACAAATGTATAATCAAATGTGTCAAACTGCTGGATTTATTCTATTGACCTTTTGACCTGTATGACATGAGGAAGCCATTAGATTTGTCAGCTGATGCAGCAAATCGCAAACATATTTACACAAGCACACAGGTACTTTATCTTGCTCCCAGAATTCAGATTTTTTTTTTTATGTTGGTCACAAGCAAAACATCATGCACTTACATTACAATGGTAATATATGGTATAATTATTATTGGTAATTTGAACTGAAAAACTATATAAAAACTGCCTGTTAAGTATACTATCAGTTATCATATATATATATTTTATATATTTAACAAGATGTGTAAATGCATTAAAATATATAATATATAAAAAAGTATGTAATTTATAATTTACAACTAATATGCTAATAAGACATATTTTGAGCACAAAAAAACAACAGCAGCAAAATGTAAAGTAAAAAGTAATCATTCTATGGCCTGTCAAGTGATTAAGTGTATTGTATGTTACCATATGCGTTAAATTTGTATAATATTTAACAAGGCAATACACATACATGCACTATAAACTACTAAAATAAAATTATAAAAAAATTGATAAATTGATTATAATCTATCATTTACAGCAAATAAGACAAAACTTATATATATACTAAAACATATTTTGTTGAGCACAGAAGAAGATGTGAAGATTGTGGTAACTAGTTGATGGTAGCCATTGACTTCCAGAGTACTTTTACTATAATATGGAATTCAATAGCCATCAACCTTTTGGTTACCCACATTTTGTAAAATATCTTTGGTGTTCAGAAGGAGAAATAAACTCATTCAGGTTTGGAATCATAAATGACAACAGAATTTTCATTGTTGGGTGAGGGATCCCTTTAAAATATACAGTTCATAATCTCTGCCACACTGTCACTCTATTTATTCTAAAGTTCTAGCAGTCAAAGCTTCCAGTTTTTTATAGAGTACATCGTATATAATATCAGTCCATTTTAACAACAGTGGGATGTTTTATTTTCACTTTAAACTGCAGATTTTAGCAGCTCTAATCAAAATTAATACCACTTCCATTTAATTTGATGATTAGCATAAGCACCTCTATTCATTTGATGTAAAGGATGGAAGTTGTTAGTCTGTGAATGGCGTGTGAGTGGAGGGGATTTGCTCTCAGCCCTTCATCTGAAAGGGCACGGCCGCTGTTTGTTAAGAGCACTGACTTCATTTATTGATTCGGCCTGAAAGTCTCTGACATAACCGTGAGCAAAATCTATTGCCACAGCAAGATAGTCTCAAGCAGCTGCCAATAAACTGGTTGTATTCCCCTGTGTTTTGTCCTGTTGTTTTCTTTATTCATGGGGCGCTGGAGAACGTCTTTCTCTTCTTTACCATCTGATTAGCGTATCTTAATGAGCACAACTCACCACAGCAGAGGTTAGTCAGTGATAGCCTTGACCTACTACTCTCTCTCAGCTGTGGCAACATGGCTTTACTACGGCCTGCAAAGAATGATGTAAATGACACTTCCCATAAATAGGGCATAAATAGGGTCTGAAACTAAAAAAGTTGAAGTCATTTTATTTTTCAGCAGTGAGGTGCTTAACCTTAAGAAAATATTAATCTTAAATTAATCTTAATATTGTTTAATTATTTAATTGTTTGTAAAAAATAAATAGATAATAATAATAATAATAATGATATATATATATATATATATAATATATGTACTGTATATATTAAAGTTGTAAACAAACAGCAAGTAACACATTGAATTAAACGTGAAATTATGAAGTGGAAATAATGAAATAGTATTTTCTTGTAAAACCTACTCTAATAATCTGTTTTATTTGCAATTTAGAAAAAACATTGGTAGATTGTGTACATATAGACTCAGGAATTAGCATTTTTGTATTTACATATATATTTTTTATATTTGAAAAATAGAACAACCTGTGTAAAATTTGCCAAAATGCAATGAAATTATTTATCTGTCTGTCCACCATAATGTAAAAAGTGTTCAGTGTTACTTTTTAGACGTCACCGTTTTAAGGAATATTTAAATCATTTTATTTTATTATTTAGTTATTTTATTTTATTGTTTTTGCAATGGAGGAAAATCATGCAGCAATGGGGTTGCATACAAAATGTGAGAGACAATTAAACATGACTTTTGATCAATTAAATAAGTTCAATTTCAATTTGTTTTTAGAATTAAAATAAGTTCAGCAGTTTTTCAATATTGTTTCATCGTTGTACAATTTTCACTGTCGGTTACAGTCAGTGCCGATCCTAGACTTCTGGGGGCCGTACGCTGAACGGGGGGTGGGGGGGGGGGGATGTTGGCGTGTGAGGTTGAGATGAAAGAATGGATTCAGTGCATTTGTCTGTGATTCACTCCGTTTCGAATCACGCTAGCCGAATCTCTTTTGCGGCTCCGTAAGCTTTCATCTGGTTTTTTTACAGCAAGAGACTGTACGATATTCACGTTACATAGTTTGACTGATTTTTACATAGAGAGGGTGACAGCGCACTGCATTAAAAATATATGGTCATTCATGTTTTCATAACCTGTGGCCAAACTCCAAAACTAAACTAAAATTAAAATATATTTAGGAGCAAGGGCGCCCCCTGGTGTTTCGGGGGCCCTATGCAGCTTGCGTATTCTGCGTATAGGGAGGCTACGCAGTTGTCTCTGGTTACAGTCGAAAAGGTCAAGACAAGCGAGGCAGTGCAAAGTGCCAAACAGTGTGAGACAGCTTCTTGCTGTGCAGTAGAACTGAGAACATTCCAGTCTATTTTATCATGGACCATGGTCAGTCTGTATTGTAAGGATGGTGTGTGAGGGTTTTCTACACTTTCCTCCTTGTGGGAAAGTATACTGATGTCTATGTAGTCAGGAAAAGGAAGACTTGCATGCGTACGAACAACAGAAGCAAGCATGGCGGTCATGCTTAGCATGCTAAACAGAGAGGGCCTGTCATCTATCCTTTCCGCTTCCTCCCCCAGTTAACCCCCACCTGCCTCGATCCCACCCATGCTCTTTGTTCCTGGGCCGCACATCCTGTGTCTTCAGAGGCCGGGGACTGAAGACTGGGATGAAGAGGATGCAGTTGAGCACAGATTTAACCTGTTATTAGACACAGTGGAAATTCGGAATGCGTTTAGCGGTTAAACGTACAGCTTGTGACTGAACTTTGAGCCAATGCTTGATGCTATTAAAATAATGGTCTTTGCTGTGAAAAAGACAATCCACTGTAGGAGTCGAACTGATATATTTTTGATTCAAGGAGATTAATTCTCTATACTGATAAGTAGAGATCGACCGATATATCGGTTTACCGATATTTTTCCCGATATTTAAGCATTTTACCATTATTGGTTATCGGTTCTGTAAAAAAAAAATATCGGTTTTGAATTTATTAATTTTTTTTACATACATAATTATACAGAGTATAACCAGCAGTGAAATTTTATTCTCTGCATTTGACCCATCCAAGTGCACACACACCTGGAGAAGTGGACACACACATATACACACACACACCTGGAGCAGTGGGCACTGTTCACTCAGGAAATGCTCCAGCACAACCACCGCATGTAACTTTATACAAGATTAACTTGTTTGAAACACGCTGACTTATATTAACATTTACTATAGAACCATTATTTCGCCAATAAACATCTAAATAAATACATCTTTATCGAAATTAATTATTTATTATCTCTGCAAGCGATCGCAGTTTGAGTAGTTATGTGTAAATACATAGATAAACCGCGCTGTCAGCAGTCTTCATAATCTAGAATGACAAAAACATTTGAATTCTGACAAAACATGCCAGTTGAGCAATGCAATAAAATACAATGTTTTGTTTGTTATAGCTTATTTCAATATTCCAGAGAATATAACAGCTTATAAACCCAAAACTGTAGTTTAAAATGAAGTTGATATTTTGTTTGAGTTTTCCCTCTTTTCCTTAGGTTTTAAATAAGCCTGTAAGCACCGATCGCGTTTTAATTTGACTTTAATATCAGCAGCAATTCGGCGTCAAGCAGTGTTTAAAATAAAAAACAGCAAATACTGTGGAACCAAATAAATGAGAAACGAATGTTTTTTTTAAACATTATCACTTAGATCAGGGGTAATAGATCGTATTCACCTCTCCACGTATTCTGTGTTTAGGAGGAGAAATACGGTTCTCGTGGCTCTGTGAATACAGACTGAACGGCAGCTCAAACCGCTGTATGAGAATATGATACACAAACTACTGCTCTCGCTGGATAACAGAAGCCAGCGTCACACTAGTTACTAGTACACACACGAGTTTTGTAATCATGGTAAAGCTGATTACAGTGACATGATCGTGCATTAGGCGCGCGCTGTGTCCGTTATAAATGATGCGCAAACGAACCGTGTATGTGTGCTCTCGATCACTATAACATCATATTTCTGCTTGAATACAGCGCAGTATATAGTTGAATACAGCGACGTGAATAGTGCATAATAATAAAACACTATTTTATTTATTATTATTAAATTAATGCAACAAAGATACATCACAACAAGCCTTTTTAATTATTTATTTAATGTGTATTTTATCATTTATTTACTTTTCACTTGGTAGATCTCGGTGAGTTTTCTCCTTGACTTAGATTAATGTCAGACTCAGAAGTTAACAGGCATAAAACGGGCGCTTTTACATTTGGTTTAGAAACTCTTCCGCATCGTGTTGTCTTGTTGTTTATTTGATTTGTCTTGTCAAGAGTCTTGAATTTATTGACTGATAAATGTCAATAACATTTTGCTGCCAACACGGAATAAAGTTTCACAGAGAGGAAAAAAGTTATACAAAAATTGTAATCCCTAGGCCTATTATAATTTGTTTTGTCAGGATATAATTAGTTTATGCTAACATTCAGCCTACAACACAATAGGAAATAAATGAAGGTTTAGCCTAATAGCTATTTTATTAGTCTTGTCAAAACACTAAATTCATTTAACATCTTGCTGTTAACACAGTGAAAAGTGCAGCAGAGAAAAAATTTATAAATTCGACACAGTCTGTCATTTAAAATGATAGGATAAGCATAATACAAAAAAAGGAAAGAGAATTGCAGGTCCTTCAAGGACAGCGGAGTAATAAATCTGGTCGGGACAGCCGGCAATGCAGACCTAGACTGCTGTGATGCAAGACTCTCGTTCGTTCGGTGCGTTGCATTTAGCAGCCGCGTTCAGTTTTAATTTTAGTGTCCTCTATCTGAACAAATTTATTTTTATTACTATAAAAACAATCTAAAGGACGGTGGGGGACGGTGCCATGGTGAGCAAGTAATGTAACAGTGTTGCGGCTTAACACCAGTATAACCGTCGTCACGTCTATCGCGGCAAGCCTACTTCACTCTGTTATTTATTTACTTTATAACAGTAAATAAATATCGGTTCTGAATATCGGTTATCGGTTACATAAATGTATAAATATCGGTATCGGTATCGGTTATAAAAAATCAATATCGGTCGATCACTACTGATAAGACCAACATGGGACTTCTTAACAAGCTTAACCAACAATCTTCCTTGGTTAATCAGCTTTACCAGCTAAGTTTTGCAGATCATCAATATAAAGGATACACCGGCATTAACCACGATAAACAAGCAGGACCAAACAAATCTCTCTATTAGGGAGCAATTCTCAGTATTAACTAACTATTAACTATGACTTTTGCCTCAATAAACTCCATATTTGCTTATTGATAGTTAGTAAGGTAGTTGAGGTAGGATTAGGTGTCTGTAATATTTTCATGCAGAATAAGGCATTAATATATGCTTTATAAGTACTAATAAACAATATATATGCTAGAAATAGGCATGTTACTAATAGTTAATAGTAAGAATTTGTCTTTAAACTCAATTTTTATCTATGTAACTTATTGCAGGCTTGGTGTGTCAAAAACAAGACCAGTCTCCTCCTGACTGTAGCTATCCAACTTATGTGTGGTCATATATAGCTTGAACGTTTGAGGCCTTCTGGTGTCATTCACTTCCAGTTATTTTAACTGTACAAAAAACTGTCCTTTATTTTACTTGATTTTGAAAATTGTATTGGTTATAAAAGTGCTTTTTATTGTAATCACTGGTTTGTAGCACAAATAGTTTTACCATTTTATACACTTTGTTACTTACCTAATGAATCAGCTGAATTTTCAGGAGCTGATTACTCCAGCCATCAGTGTCACAAGGTCCTTCAGAAATCATTTGCTGATTTAGTATGCTGGGACACACCTGCTAATTACAGAACTTAGGTGTTTTAACTAGACCCATTGCCACAGTATATAACTAAGCACCTAGCCATACAATCTGCATTCACAAACATTTGTGAAAAAAATCGGTCATTCTGAAGATCTCAGTAAATTCAAATAGGATGCCTCCATAACAGTTAGCGACTCGCAGTCCTGCAAAGTGAAATGTACTTTGGCATGAAATTACATCGACAAGGAACTACAACTAATGAGAGAGCACGATACAGGGTAAGGGAAATTCAATGGGAACCAGGGGCCTAATTTATAAAATATTGTGCAGAAACCATCCTAAATTTGATCTTACGATCATCTCTCGAATATGCGTACATTTGATTCATAGAATGAACGTACGGACAGAAAACGTGCATACACGTCTTTCAGATGTTAAATCTACGAATCGTTAATGATCTTGAACTTGCACGCAATTGAATGGTTTCAACTCTCTGCTTGTAAACGACTCATAATTAATGTCATTAACATATAAAATATCACCAATTATCCTAATTTAGAACAGCAAGCTGCAAGAACAGCTGACATTTTCAAAAACCTGCAATACTCCGACAATAAAAAGTGCGTACATCTGCTCAGACTCTGACATGACTTAAGCACTTTTCCACGTCAAAGACAGTTTTTATAAATATGAGCGCTGCCATGGATTTAATCATACGCACACTCTAAGATCTGTGCGTACGCACACTTTATTAATGAGGCCCTCGGAGACATAATCTGTCTGCAACACAACATCAGCAAGAAGCCATTCTCTTTTTCAGATTTGTCTTTATTTTGTATTTTTCACTGCAGATTAGTGTACAGACAAAAAGGATTCCAAGCTTTTTGCTGGCTGCTGTTTTAGACAGGAATAAATCCATTCTTTCATACATTCTTACGTTATTTTCCACATCAATTCTCATGTGTTTGGTTGTGAAACACAGTTTTTAGACAAAGTATTTTGTCTGTGATTCTTCCTATTGAAAAATTGTGTAATGTGCGATCCAGACAGTCGTGCAGTGCGAGAAGAGCTGTAATGCGATGACTTTGAAAATCGTGCAGTGCAGGTTTAATAAAGGTTGGAGCTAAAGTCTGCAGGACAGTGGCCCTCCAGGAACACGTTTAGATACCACTGGTTTAGTGTATAGAAATTATCATCGAATTAACACATCAGAACCTTGTAAAGTGGCAAATACTTCCCCCTCAAAAGCTTTTATTCTGTCATACCAGTACATTGTTTCTTAGGCTGAGTGATGAGCAACATAGACAATGTTTAAATTTCAGTCTGTTCCTCATATAATGCTATTGTATGGCTTCAGAAAGCTTGAGTTAAATGGACTACTTTTATTATACAGTCATCATCATTTTCATAGATTTACAGCATCCATCCCCATTCACTGTCAAGAGGAAAAAACTGCTAACCCTCTCCATTTGTGTTCAACTGATGAACGTCAGTTTTGAAACAACATGGAGGTAAATCAAGACAACTGGGTGACAACTATTTCTTAATTTAGGCAGAACTTCGGAATAATTGTGTAAAAACACCTTTTTCAGAATGTGCTACCCTCATAAAGAAAACACAGTAACTAATTTAGTCTGGAAAAAGGTCTAAATAATTAACTTAATTAACTACACCAGTAGCCAGCCCTGGTTGCTTTAGCTTAAGAGTACAGTAAAGATTGCATATACTATTGCATGCACCATATTAAAAAATTCATACATACACTTTGAAATCACTTACTGTATGTTCCCTGGCTATTAAAACTTGGAGTGAGAAAGCACATTATGGGCTGAAAGCTTCCTGGTGCCTCTCAGGTTTAATTTCATGAAGCTTTTGTCTGTGACATATTTATGTTAACACATACTATAATGCTTTTATGGAATGCCAGGTGTCTATGTATGGCCAAATCAGCTATTGTACAGCTTTGGTGGGTATGGATTTGAATACAGCTTTCTATAAAATGACATTTAGGTTACACATTGCTAATGTTTTAACATGCATAAGCTTAAAATATTATTGAGGTATTCACAAATCTCAAAAAGCTCAACAATGATTCATTCTCAGAATCAGATTTGTTTGGTCTCATGGGTATATTCATGAAAAAAAATCTCTCTCAAGAGTGTGTATAAGTTCTAGTAAAATGGTTAATCACTGAAAAATATGTCGTTTTGGATGTGTTTCAAAACGTCTTTCCCTCTGCCATCACGGGAGAAGAGTCTAATCTGGTTTATTTGAATGAGGCTAAATGTAGGTCAGAGAGACTGCTGCCAGTATTTGTTTATTTATTCTGAGAAAATATTGAATTCTTATGACTTCATGTGGTGAGGTCTACTGTGCAGTGTTTCGGTGACCCAGAATTTGGACATAAATCATGTTGTTATTGCCAGAATCTGCATTATGTGGTTGTAGGGAGCATCTTCAGAAGCCGTGTCCCCTTTGTCAAACCACATTTGTCACATTTCACCAACATTTACGGTATTATTAATATGAAATATATAGTAATATTAATAAATGATAAGTAATAAAAGTGCAGTTTGAAACAGAAAAATGTAAGATTCCCTTAAAATATGTTGTTTTTACATGCCTTTAAGGTAAGGTTTATGTAAATACATTATGCCCCAACAATATAGTAGCGTATACACCATTCAAAAGTCTCTTATTCCTTCCGAGGCAGCATTTATTTGATTAGATTTACAGTAAAACAGTAATATTATTACAATTTATAAGTATAACTTTTCAATTCAATTCAATTATTTGTATATAAATAATCATAAATGACCTTTAATTAATTAAAACTTGATTATAAAAAACACTGGTTGGCTCTAAAATTCAGTCATCAAATTTTTGTTAATATAAAAAACATTTTACGTCACTGCGGTCAATGGTGATTTGCATGTCAAGCACACGTTTTCATAAACACATTATTACTGGACATGAATGCTGGGAACCAAATTTCCGCCCAGATGACTCACAGTTTTATGGCATGAGAGTGTTATGTGCTCAGCTAATATAATAAATGTTTAATTACTTCCTGGTTCAATTTGTAGAAGCAGCCAGGATATATTAAAATGAATCAGAAAAAAAATAATAAATCATGTAAATATCATACATGTATAATTTATGTTTTAGAAGTATGCATATATTGATCATTTGACAATTTCAACATTCTAGCATTAAATATATTAAAGGGGTAGTTCACCCAAAAATAAAAATTCTGTCATCATTTACTCACCCTCACCCAAACTAGGGATGCAACAATTATAGATTTTGCTAGTACGGTTATTGTCTGAGGAATAATCACGGTTTTACGATTATGACGATTATTATGCATTTATTCATTACCCAACATTATTAATGTATAAAATAGAACACTGAACATGAACACTCTTTAGATGTTAAAGTGTTATTTATTGCTGGCTTTTGAACCAGTAATAACACAGTAACCAACAATACAGCTCAAAATAATAATAAAGAAAAGACAAACAAAAGTCCTTCTCTCCCATTGGAATAAAAAAGGTGACCTCTGCTCTGTAAACATCCATGACAGTATTCCTCTTCTGAAAATGAGAAATGGAAATAGATCACAAAAGTTCTTAATGTTACTACCGGAGAGACACAGATGTAGGTAGGCTAACTCACACAGGCAACTGTCACCTCTCTCTCGCTCTCTCTCTCTCTCTCTCTCTCTCTCTCTCTCTCTCGAATAATTAATTAAAGTAGCTAAATGTTATAATTCACTAATTCAAATACATGTGATCTTACCGCACTATTTAATCTCTTTCTGATCTGAAGCGAGCAGAATGCTGAGCTAACGAGCCGTAGCTTCGCGTCAGGTGGTTCTTGCCTTCACGTCATGCTTAATGCAATCGTTCAATGTACAACTAGCCGTGCATTATCCCTTATGTATTCGCTCTTTAGCAGCAGTTTTTTACGGCAATATTTAAATTACACCCTGGTCAGTCTTGGTGTACCTAAAGGGTCCCACATTATCGACAGGCATTTCTCTGGTGGAAATAAAGCTTCGCTGCTTAGTCCCTCTGTCATAGTTAATTTAGTGTGTGTAGTAGCCTCCGTGTCTCTGATAAGCACGTCATTTTAAGCTGGTGCACCGCTAGTGTAACTTTGATTTTGTTTTGCGCAAGCTACAACAGTTCCATTCCATGCAACAGAAACACTCAATTTTATGGAACCTTTAAGATTAATTTACCGTGACATTTTAAAGCGAGGTTAATCGCAAAACCGGTTAATTGCTGCATCCCTATACAGGTTTGGAACTACTTGAGGGTGAGTAAATGATGACAAAATTTTCATTTGTGGGTGAACTATCCCTTTAAGGAATTAACCTGTCATAAATGCCAAAACGATATACAGTATATGGGCTATCGCATTAATATGAAATGCATTGTCAGGTAGGGCTGCTCGATTATAACAAAACTCGTAATCATGATTATTTTTGGGCAATATTGTTATCACGATTATTTAAAACGATTATTAGTGGGCCATATAACCAAAACTTTAAATAAAAGATTTAGTAACAAATATTAGTTAAAAATATAAAATAAAAAAGGTCCTCAAAATTATTGAAAAAAATTAAACTTAAACTTAAATTTTTAAAATTAAAAGCAAAGCAATACAATATAATAAAAAAAAACGTACAAATGAAACAAACTGTGCTTTAAGTTTTTTTAATGCAAGTCTAAAGTATTGACACACTCAGGATCAGTGTGTGAATTTGTCTTTTGTTGTTTGGTTAATATTAAGCAACAGGTCGCAGCAGGAATATTAATTCGCAGCAGGAATATTAAGTCGCAGCAGGAATATTAGCGCGCTGTCACTTTAAGAGCCACGCGGATCCAATTTACCGTTACACAGGTATTTTAATTCTCATCTGTTTATATTCACATTTTTATATTCACATTTTTGCGTGTATTTGAGCAGTTAGGCGCTAAAAGATGACTTTACATGTTCGTGTTCTGTTCCATTTCTGAGAGAGAATGAAGCGCAAGCTCTCTTTCACTTCATTTATTAAAAACCTGAATAAATCTAATCAACTTTAATAAATCAAGCAACATCTTGTTACATGATTTTACTGATTTGCTCATAAAAATTGGGCTTTTATGAAGGAGCGAAAGCAGCGCTGGAAAGGGGGTGGAATGGGGCGCAATAATCTTTTTATGTCGATTACTGTAATTTCATAATCGTTGGAGGCCGAAATCGAAACTGAATTTCGATTAATTGCACAGCCCTACTGTCAGTTCTATATGACCATCCGTTGATCAAATATTGTAATGTGATACTCGTTATAATAAAAATTGAAAATTTATATCTGCAAGATATTGTTTTTTGAAGTAAAGGTACATGTTTTTGATTTCAGGACTTAAACTCTCTACTTGGAGCCTAAGAAGTTGAATCAGGTGTGTTTTATTAAGCAGATAAAGTTAAAAGAAAAACAGAGTAAAGTGATCATGAAATAGGCAATATTTATTTATTAAAGTGTTTTATCACAATTTGCCTGTTAAACCCTCCAAACCTCTAGATGCATACAATAAATATTCGCCATTGGACAGGGACAGCCGTCTCTCAATACATCTGCCCGTCTTGTCAGATATGTAGGAGGGAATCGGCTTCTCACACTTCTCCTGAGTGGTTTGATAATATTCAAGTCTGGTGATTTGTTTACAACAAGTTTATCTTGTCCAACTGCCAGCTTTTATATCTTGCATTTTAGATTAGTGTCCATAGCCACGGGAACATCTTTTATCTGGGGGTGCTGGGGGGCGGGGCTTGATGTTGCAGGGAGGGGTCACGGTGGGGGATTTTAGACAAAATCATAATATTAAAAAGCTCAAAATCTTATAGATTAACATACAAATGAAGACAGAGTTATATGCAAACCAATATATATTTGTACTTTTGTGATTTTAGTTCAATACTTTCTTTAATATTTGTATTATTTAAGGGGATTTTACTAAATATTAAAGTTAATACGACAAGTTTTCGTCAGTGCACTTTGGTGAATTTTCTCATCAGAAATAATAAAGTGCAAATGTGCATGCGATATAAATAAGAGATTAATTCATCATACACTCCAGACAGCTTTATTAATAGCCTAACTGGAGCTTTTTTTAGAGAGCTAGACTAAATTCAGTGATATTCTTTGATAATGAAAATGTTCTTGACTCGCTGTATAATTTGTTCGTTGTTTGAATAATCGTGAACATGCGGATTGTAATAAAATTTATTTTGATTAAACATGTGATCAGGTTAAATACAAATTCAGTCTTATTAAAATGTTTTATGACAATATGGTAGGCTACTTGCCTAAAAATATATGATTTGCATGGTTAATAGATTACATGCTACATTGGTTTGAGTGTGTTTGAGACTAGAGCGCAATTAAAGAGCTGCGCTTATGTGATTGTCGGTGGCCATCTTGAAAAGCGAGAAAGCTTTGGATGACGGCTCATAGAAATGAAAAATACGTAAATGTTTTTTACAAGTCGTAATCTAAAATGAATAATGTGAACATTTCACATTCAATTCTGTCAGTGAGAGGGGCGTGGGAAAACAGCCGCATATTTCTGGTCAGTTTAATGTATAATTAATCACAAAACTATCACAAAAATCAAGTATATTGGGGTGATCGAGGGACACAAGGAAAGTCTCAGGCCCAGCCCTGCTGCGGGGGGTGCTGCAGCACCGCTAGTTCCCACGGCCATGTTGGTGTCTGTGATTAAAGACTTGTAATACTTTGTGTACACATGCATAATCATGAAGACTGTTGTTCTTAAAGGCATCATATGATGTTGCTTAAAATAAACATTATTTTGTGTATTTGGTGTAATGCAGGCATCCTCAAATCTGGCCCACTCCTGCAGAGTTTAGCTCTAACCCTAATCAAACACACATGAGCATGCTAATCAGAGTCTTCAAGATCATTAGAAAATCACAGGTAGGTGAGTTTGATCAGGGTTGGAGCTAAACTCTGCTGCAGATTGGCCCTCCAGGGAATGATTTGAGGAACCCTGGTGTAATGCAAAATGTTTATGTGGTTTAAGGTAAAAAAAAAACCACACACATTATTTTCCACATACTGTACATTATTGTTATAATATATAATATTGTATATTATAGCGCATATTCAGGTTTTCGCTGAGGAGCCGAGCCAGGGGCCGGCCGCTCAGCGGTGGTACAGGAGCCGTGGCGACGGGACGTGACGTCTCCGTTCCCTCCTTCAGGGAACGAGGGTTACATATGTAACCGAGACGTTCCCTATCAGTCGGTCACTCTCGACGTCACGTCGGAGGACCGACGAATTGGGATCCCTACCAAAAGGCCACGGATACTGCCCCTTCCAGTGTCCCGTGGAGGCCTCCTGTGCCGTTATTTTTTGGCGCAGGTTAGGGCCCCATAGGAAGATCCGTTACTGTTGCTATGGCACTACCCACTCAGTAAGACTGGATAACACTGGGAAAACGTACCCGTTCAGCTCAGAACAGGAACGCTGCGGAAGCCCTTACCTTACGGGAGCCAGTGTTGAAGCGGTCTCATATGGAGCAGCCCCAGCAGTGTGACCGCCGCTGCAACCACCATATGCCCCAGGAGCCTCTGAAACTGTTTCAGTGGTGCTGCCGTCCTGTTCTTGAATGTATTCAAGCAGTTCAACACTGACTGAGCGCGTTCCTGCGTGAGGCGCGCTGTCTGATTGACCGAATCCAAACTCCATACCGAGAAAAGAGATCCTCTGCATTGGCAAGAGTTTGGTCTTTTCCCAGTTGACCCGAAGGCCCAACTGGCTGAGGTGCGAGAGCACCAATCCCTGTGTTCGCATAACTGATCCTGAGACTGAGCCAGTATGAGCCAGTCGTCGAATGATAAGCACACTACTATATCGCAATTTTATTCTCTGTTTGATTAGTGTTCATTACAAAACTTTGGGGGGACAAATTATATTATGACGGTTCATCATTGTAAAATAGACATTTTATATAGAGTGCAATAAAGCAGGAAAATTAATCAGGTTAAAAAGGCTATTATTCGTATGTGCTTAAGTCTTCGATGTAGACCGCATTTTAATTTTTGTTTTGCATAAATTACAGTTGATTCATGTGAAATATCCACTCCTGTACATCCTTTGCAATATCATCATACAATCTCTTGTCGGTGGATAGACTGTAAAGCCGTGAGATGCGTGATATCACAACAGATGGCTGCGCTGCTTCAATGCATTACACGCCCGTGACTCAGAATGCGAAAAAGAATGTAGCTACATCTCTACTTGCTGGAAAAAGTAGTTAGCTACTGGATAAGCTACACTGTTTTAAAAGTAGCTAATCTACTGTCACTCTACTGAAAAATGTAGTTACATTAGTAGCATCGCTACTTGTAGCTAGTCACTCTCCAACACTGAATATGAAACATTTTACAGCTTTAATAAGAATGTTAATGCCTTAATGCTCTAAAAGTTGAAGACCTAATTCTCACCCATTGTACAGCGTTTGATCTGCAGTGGTTAGGAGCACAGGGTGTACGGCACACCCCTGCAGCCCCTGCCCCTTTGGTGGGCCCATTTGCAGGACATTCTAAAAGGCATTCACAAATCACACTGAATGTGTTTTTGCTATGAAACATGCTCTGTGAATTTCTGTGACATGGCAGGAACATAGTTTGCTTTTTCTTGTCACTAGCTTTAAATATATTTTTGTTGGATGTGCGACTGCTTTATTTTGTCAGTGGTTCCGCTACTAGAAGCCACTCTTATACTGGATACATGTAACCTGGGAAAAACTATGGGTATGGCTATTTGCCAATAACCGATTGCCCCAGCGATCAACTATTAATCTATGCCGATTAATAGGCAAACCCAATCAATTGATCGACCTCTTACTTTACATACAGGGATTACATTTAAAGTATTTGTAAAGTACTTCATTTGATTGTCTGCACAAACACATGCAGTCAACAAATGTGTATTATAAAGTTGAATCTTTTTTAAATCCCACCCAGCAATTTTTTTTTTCTAATTTGAGAAGCCATTTCACCCAGGTATACATCCAAATTCACCATTGACAGGGAGCTTGATTCACAGGCGATCTGACTAATCATAACGCCAAATCCGCCATTTTGTACGACAAACAATTCAGACAGGAGGGTAGATTAACTTTGGCGGACTTAAATTTGAAAAATAGGGTGTATTGATTTCTTTCTGTGGTTGAAATACTGTCTAATGTTCATTCATGTTTATTTCATGCTTTAAGTAAATATTAAAAGTGCTTTCTTCCATTAGACATAAAATATATTTTTAAGAATTTGGGTAACCAACCAGTTGGTGGTCCCCATAGACTTCCACAGTATGTGGAAATGAATGCGATCAGAAACTTTTTGGTTACCCACATTTTTCAAAATATATTTTATGTTCTACAGAAGAAAGTACCTCATACAGGTTTGGAACAACTTAAGGGTGACTAAATGATGACAGAATTTCAATTTTTTTTGTGAACTATCCCATTAAGCCATTCTAAGGCAAATTTTGGGTAAACTGTGAACACTGTCTCTAAATTGCTATGCAAATACCCCTATTTGGTTTAAGCAACAGTATTGTCCTGCAAATCAACACTGACTCAAATACTGGTGTGATTTGGGGTGAGGGTATCGATCAGTGGTTGATGGGGTGGGGGCGTATTTCGGAAGTGTTTTTGCAGATTCATTCATTGGCACTAGTGGCAGATATTAGTGTGTAATATATTAGATATACTAAGATATTAGTGTAGTGTAAGATATTACACACTGCGGTTTTATTTGTATACTGTCACCTTAATTATTATCCTTATTGATAAATAATAAATTATTATCCTTATTAATAAATAAAATAGCTTCTCCAGCGTTTATGGTCTGAGTATTAAAAACAGACACCTTTTGTAAATGTTCAGAGTATTATGACCAGTTTAGTTTAAAAAAGAGGACAGAACAGAATGAATAATCTCTATTTATGAACACATCTCATTTTATCTCACATCCTGCCCTTTCCTCTTCATGAATATTTTGTTACTCAAGAGCTTTGCTTTTTTCCTATTGATCATTTCCTCATTATTTCTCCCAGGAAAGCTTGGTGCAAAAAGGCTGAATATTTGTCACTGTAGCTATAGCTGTAAATGATCTAAATCACTGTCTGTCATTATTCTGCTGTCAGTTCCTGAGCTAATGGATTGTAATAAGAGGCTCCACTGTATGAGCCATTTATTTAGATGAAGACAATTTGACTCTGGAGATTTTAGCAAGGCCAGCTGAACAGTTGCTTCTCTTCTCAGGTGTTTGCTTACGCATAGCATATGCAGGAGTGCTGTAGCTGCCAATCAGCTCTTTTCCAAAAGACATTTGGTAGTAAGGCATGACTTTTTTGGCTCTTGACTAACATTCCCAGCTGGTGACTGAAGAGGAACCCTTAGGTTTCAAGATGAATCTGCAAATCCAACAGATAGACCGGATTTTTGTTTGTCAAATTTTTAAAGCCAAAAGGGCATTAGTCCCCCCAAACAAACAAAAAGTATCTATATGTGAAAAGACATTTCTGTGTATCAAACATTCTATCAAAAAAACGTTCTTTTTACTTGTAATTGTAGAGAGTTTTTACTAGCAGCTAACAGAAGGCTAAACTTACAGTAATTTAGCTATTAACATTGCTTCAGGGTAATTAGTATTATTGGTAGGAATATTGAATTACTCTATTGAGATTAATTACTTATGATAATCATAGCAGGCCTATAGTATGTCAAGTTATGCTTATTGCACAGACAACAGATTTTGCTAATCTATTTTTCGTTTCCTTTTTTATATATAAATTATAAATATGTGACACTGCACCACAAAACCAGTCATAAGTGTCAATTTTTTTCACAATTGAGATTTATACGTCATCTGAAAGCTACATAATTAAGCTTTCCATTGATGTATGATGTGTTAGGGTAGGACAATATGTGGCCTATATACGACTATTTGAAAATATGGAACCTGAGGGTGCAAAAACACTTTTAAAGTTTTCCAAAGTCCTTAGTGATGCATATTACTAATCAAAACTTACGTTTTGATATATTTATGGTAGGAAATTTACTAAATATCTTCATGGAACATGATCTTCACTTAATTTCCCTTAATTTAATGTTTGGCATAAAAGAGAAATCGATCATTTTGACCCAGACAATATTGTTAGACATTGCTACAAATATACCAGTGCGACTTATGACTGGTTTTGTGGTCCAGGGTCACATATATTTTCAAATATAATATACAGTGACTTTGCATTGCCCAAAATGAATAAACATTGTTTATTTTGTTTTCTTTGCATTCAATATTGCAAGTGGAAATACCAATTTCAACTGCAGTTGTGAGTGTTTATAGGATTCGATTAATTTACTTTTTTTTTACTGTGTTACTTTTGGAAAATATACCATAGGAATAAAGTGCTGCTTGCATATTACTCACATTCTACATAGTGTTGTGGGAAACCCAGAGAGTATCCAGCTCTGAATGGCTTGGTGTCCACTGACCCAGGCAATGTATAATCAGTGCCCTAATATGGTAATTTGCATTAAAAGCAATTTAATTAGAGGCATGTACTAAATGGTAAAAGGCATCATTCATTGCCATGTTGACTATGTTTTAAAAGAGAGGTCTATTTCACTTAATGTTAGAGTGCTTTCAGGGTACATTTCTCTTAGGAACTTCACTGACAGTCACTGATTTACATTTATTCATTTATCAGATGCTGTTATCTGGCCTATACGAGAGCGGTTAAAAACCGCTCTCAGAAGTCATTGCCAATAACATTTAGGGATAGGAACAGTAATATTTGTATTTTTGTTACATTGTCTTCTATAACCCAGAGAATAAACACAAAGTTGTATGACTGAAAAGAAAAGAAGTAAATAAATATTAATTTTATTCATTAGTGGTCCAAATAACAAATATAGAGCTGGGCATAACTAGAAATATTATGTATAGGCCTAATCTTTGTTAAAATGTCTATTGTATTATTTTATTAATTAATAAAGGCATGACCAGGTTTTTCAAGACTTTTCCAAGACCAATAATGTTTAATAGGAACTGTTTGATTAATTTTAGCGTTGTTTATTTTATTTTATATGAAGTAATTTTAAGTCATCTTTAGGCCTCTTTGGGGTTAATATTCTGAAGCTACTATTGTGGTTTATAAATCTATTTGTTTTGTGCAAAATAGGTTGCACATCAGTGCCATTACATCCACTTCAAATGTTGTCTTCTAATGCTCGAGCCATAAAAATCCCACAAACTTTTTTTTTGTTTTTGAAGACGCTAATGATTCCCACTCACTGCTTTAACAGTAAGTCGCTTTTTGCTAACTGCCAAGATCTTCATCATTACACACTTTTTATTGCATCAAAATGCTTCCTCTGAAAGCCTAACATCCGCTAATGAGGACACTCCTCTAAGTTTAGAGGATATGCTGGTGCCCAACGGGATTTGTGGCGACACCACGGCTAATTTACAGCAGCATTAGAACTTATCAGAGGAAAGCTGGGTAATTTAATTGAAGCCCTTTAACTAGAACAAACATGCCTGAATGCTATCACTAGATATGGGAGTGAAAATACAGAGAAGTGTAATGCTGAGAAGCTTTTGTGCTTCACCTTTAGCAAAACTTTAGCTTTGACCGCAAGGTCTTGCCTGACAAATAATTATTTGGCTAGTAAGAACTTTAGGAATAATATTAACACTGTTTTGATAGTGTTCTGTCTTCTACTTACAATCAATCTATCATGCTAAACTGAGTACTGTATCCCACAATGCAATGTGCTTGATTAGACTTTCATTTCCAATGTCAAAAATTAACTGGGAGTAATATGTTTTGATCTGCTTCTATATTTGATCACACTGCCAAGAATTAAAGGGTCCGATCACCCAGAAACTTCCATGCTGTCATCATTTAGTCCATGGGTGTCAAACTCAGTTCCTGGAGGGCCGCAGCCCTACAGAGTTTTGTTCCAACCCTGCTCCAACACACACACCATCTAGTTTTCAAATAAGCCTGAATGAATTGATTAGCTAGATTAGGTGTGTTTAATTAGGGTTGCATCTAAACTCTGCAGGGCTCCGGCCCTCCAGGAACTGAGTTTGACACCCCTCATTTGGTCCGTCATGTCATGCCAAACCATAAGACTTTCTTTCATCTTCGGAACACAAATGAGGATATTTTTAATGAAATGTCTCTGTCCCTCCAATGAATGTTCATTCCTTCAAAACATTGATGCTTCAAAAAGTTCATAAAGACACATTAAAAGCAATCCATCTGAATTGAGTGGTTTAAGAAACACAAGCACTTTATCCCCTGGTTTCACAGACAAGGCTTAAGCCTAGTCCCAGACTAAAATGTAAGTCTGAGCTGTTTCAACTTGCAATGAAACTTGCACTGATCTTAATATATATCAGTGCCTTTGTTTTGTCTCAAAAAGCACACCAGTAAAGTTTTTTTCTAAGCACATTTATACAAATGACTTAAAGTTCCTAATTGAACTATGGCCTAATCCTGGCTTAGTCTAAGCCATCCCTGTGAAACCGGGCCTGAATTATATAACAGATTTACTTTACACTTTTATTCACACATAAACATTAATTAGGCCACTGGGGGCAGCCGTGGCCTAATGGATAGAGCGTTGGACTTGTAACCCGAGGTTGTGGGTTCGAATCTTGGCTCCGGCAGGAATTGTCCACGACTGAGGTGAGACCCTTGAGCAAGGCACCGAACCTCCAACTGCTCCCCGGGCGCTGCAGCATTGGCTGCCCACAACTCCAAGTGTGCACTTGGATGAGATAAATGTAGAGATCACATTTCACTGCTGGCTATACTCTGTATAATTGTGTATGTGACAAATAAAAAAATCTTCTTCTTCTAATCAATGCACATGAACTATGGTAAATGGAAGCCCAAACTTGCTTGCTTGATACAAGTCCTTTCAAGATTAATAAGAAGTATGAAAAGTATATAACATACTTTGGTTAAAATGTCTCAATGGTAGTGTAAAACAACACCCTTTTTACTCGGTCAAAATCAGCTCTGTTTTCTGCAAGCAGTTTTAGTGCATGTTCCTTTAAATGCTAATGAGCTCTGCTGACTTCGCCCCTCTCCCATGGAGTGACGAGCACATTATTAGGAAGGCGATTTGCAAAGATTAATAAAGAACCTTATACTCAGTTATTCTGTAGATGAAGAACAATGTGCCGTCACACAGACAGCCATCTGAGAATGGCTTTATATAAGAAAGGGGAAATTATTTAACGAGATAAAAAAAAGAAGCACTGGGTGTATTTTTATCATTATGGTGGTTGTGGTTAGCAGTGTTATGTTGGCAGTGTGGTTGTGTACACACACTGCCAACACACATTTCAGTTCAAACAACTTGTAAAAGTGCATGTCACACCTGATGACCCCTTTAATTGACACTGTAGCATACTGTCATGCCCCTGGACTGTTTTTGTTGTGTTTTTGCTCCCCATGTGCTCCATGACCCAGTTTCGGTCTCCCATTGATTGTATTCATTTGATTCCAGGTGTGTCGAGTCGTTAGTCCCTAATTGTCGGTGTATTTAAAGAGTGTTCAGTTCCTTGTTTCTTTGTCTGGTGTCTATTGTCATCCCTGTGTTTAACGTGTGAGTTTCCTGGATTAAAGACTGTTATTGGTTATTTATTCTACGTCTCCGTATTTCCTCACTCCCTCACAGTAGCAAACTGTGACACATACTTTTGTTTAAAATGTTTATCAGTTAAAAAAAAGGCTGCTTGTGTAGGAAGTATTGCAGTGTACTGTGCAGTATGCTCATTCTGAACATAGCCTATGTCTAACCTTAGATTAGTCAATTTTTATCCATTTAAAACATGTTACGAAATGAAAATGCATTTATTTTGTTATTTACAAAGAGTGGTACCCTTAGTCTTTGTGCATAAAGAGAAAAATCTAATTTTGTTTTGTTTATCCCACTAACAAACCCATTTTTGTTTCTCTTAGGCCATATACAAACAGATAAAACGCACTAGTGTGCCTTTAAAAATTTAGGCCATTACATCGGCAGCAAGGCTGATTTATGACTTAATTTATTGTTTTTTGCTGTAGGGTGCTGTCCGTTAAAGGAATGGCTGAACTGTGGATTATGAGCTAAGAGATGTGTTATTATTTCAGTGCCACAGAGGCAGCCAATCTTTCTACAGATATAGAGAAAAAAGAGCATATTAGGATAAAAAAGTCTCAGAAAACTAACAGAAAAACTGCCAATGATTTCTTAGTAAATATTGCAGATAATGTGGCCTTTTTGTAGCTTTTTATGAACATGAATATATACTTTCAAGCAGTTTTTTATATTATGCTTTGAGTATACTGCATCTATGTGGGTAAAGTTGTATACTGTACTTATAATCCAACTTTATATACAGAGCTGTGAGATAATAGAGTAACATACAGTATGTATGTGAGTAAAGTTTGATATACTTATAGTAGTTGTTGGAGTTAATAATTTATGTGGTATTGAGGATTATGACACCTGTAAGGTTTTATTCAAATTACAGTAATAACAGTTTGGTGTAGTAACAAGCTTACTGTTTGGTGATGTGTATCATTGTTATGGTTAAATGATGCACAGTAGGTTAAAACGTTGATCATATCACCCACCCCAGTCAATTGAAAGTCATGGCATTGCAGATGGTTTATAAAATCTTTAGTTCCCTAATGTGCAAGAGACAGGCTACTGGCAAGGAACAAAAAACTTGTGATATTAGATAAATGAGGGAAAATAAAACATTGGGAGAAAACCAGTCAACATAACAATGGCAAGTTTGGCTGATTTGCTGATATGACTCAAGTGCTCAATTTATGCATGATATTTAAATAAACCACACATAGAAAACAGAAACGAGTGCCCTTAACGTAAAGATTGCTTGTTTTAAGGGTATTGCACTGGCCAAGCAACTGCCGTTGGCTTGTCACAGAGACAAGTATGATTTCTCAGGACACCACCAACTTATATCTCCTCTAAATGGCTACATCTTAGCAACATTTTGTGTATATTATCATCTTATGATCTTCTTGTGTTTCCACAGGGTGTTCAAGAAGGCTAGTCCGAATGGAAAGGTAATATTACATTAATTTTGTCCCTCCTTCATTTCTAACCGCAGTGTTACTGTCAGTTGTTTTGATTCTGATCCTGCAAAGGTTTTCTGTCAGTAAGTGTAACACAGACTGTTATGAAATGTTTATGACTGAATGACCACAAATATTGAGCAACAAAGTACCTCTTGTTCCAAAATTTGATTTGATGCTTGCGACATGGTTAGCCAGACGGATGGGTCCCAGCTCGCAATTGTTGTGCGGTTAGCATATAGCCACGAGTCTATATGTATCATTAGCAGGGAGACGTGTGGTGCGCCGCAACAGTCCTTGAGCAGGAAGCGGGCGTGGGGCTCAGCACCCAGCTTTCTGCAAATCTGGGACAGGATCGGCACAGAAACATATAGTTGAATGGGACAAATCAGTAATGGGCTTTGATAGAAAATGCACTAAAAGGACAATTTAGCACTCATAACTTCATAAAAGCATGAATTTTGCAGGGGTTAATGAAAGATAAATATAAAGTTCACATGTACAATGGCACAAATGGACATTTCAGCTCAGTTCAAACTGTTCTGTCTTTGAATTGTTTTATGTGTTGTGCTAATACTGTCATTTTATGATTGCCTTTTTAGTTAACTGTGTACCTTGGTAAGAGGGATTTCGTCGACCAAGTGGATCTTGTGGAGGCTGTCGGTAGGCAATAAAATACACAATCTTAACTTATAGTTTCACTTTATGCAGTGATCATGTTACATTGTAGTTACATTGTAATTAACATGTCATAATTATGTATGTGCAATTTGTAATTATATAATGAATCTGCTTGCAAATACAATTGATTAAAAATGACAAATTTATTATGCAAATTATAAAATGTACATTATTAATCTATTACATTATTCACTTACACGATTCAAACTTAAATTATTCATCAAATAATAATATATCACTTAATTTTTTAAATAGAGATTTTGATGTTTTGGATTAAAATTTAAAGTAATAATATATCCGTCATTTCACAAATAAGCAGGTTTGCAAAGCAAGTTTGACTTTTTAGCAATAATGTATTGTTTGTTCTTGCAGACGGTGTGGTTTTAATTGATCCAGAGTACTTAAAAGAGAGAAAAGGTGAGATTTTTTATTGAAAGCGTCACAGTATAATAATAACCAATCTGAGCCTTTGCTGAACTTCCCTGCCTCACAGATTATTCTCCTCATTTTCACATCCCTCCTCTAAATTTTCAGAAGAGATCTCTGCATTACAAACTTTGCTCAGATTTGAAAGATACCAGCAATCATAAATCAGAGATCTCAGTATGAACTCAAACCTCACTCATTACATCTCTCTCCAAGGCTAATATCTGAGCTGCGCTTTCTACATTAATTATATAGCTCTGTACACTTGCTGTATGTCAATAGTTTTCACATTTATTGATGGTTTTCTTTCAGTAGGCACAATAAGTACAAAGTTGACTGTAAATCCATTAACCATACAGTTATTGAGAAGTTTGCTTTTATTCTTCCTCAGTTTTTGTGACCTTGACATGTGCTTTCCGCTATGGACGGGAGGACTTGGATGTTCTTGGCTTGACATTTCGCAAAGACCTCTTTTTAGCCAACATCCAGACATTTCCTCCTGTGCCTGAAGAGAAAAAGAGCTTGACACGTTTACAAGAGCGACTGATAAAGAAACTTGGAGAACATGCTTACCCCTTCACCTTTGAGGTGAAACTTCTTATTTTCTTGACATGATGAAGTATGTAATATTGGATTCAATTTTGATTAAATTTGGTCCATTCGTCATATTTATGCTATGATTTCATTCTCAACATTAAATGTCAAACATTTTCTCACAGATTCCTCCGAACTTACCCTGTTCTGTCACGTTACAACCAGGACCAGAGGATACAGGAAAGGTACATTTTCATTCAAATAATGTTTCATGATGTTGGTTTTGATAGATAAGTTCTCAGTTTCACACTCTAGAGTAACATTTTCTTATTCCTATCTGCAAAGGCCTGCGGGGTTGACTTTGAAGTGAAAGCTTTTTGTGCAGAACACGTTGAAGAAAAAATCCACAAAAGGTACATCCTTTCACAATTGCACCCAACCGAGTAACTGACGCAAAGCAAGACATAAAACATAACCTTTCTTTTATACATTTGTCGGAATGTGTTTTTGGAAAATACGAGAGACAAACGAGACAAAACAATTTTCGATTGAATACATTTGAGAAAGTGTCTTATTATGATTGCTAATTTCATTTTGTTGGGGTTTCATTTCATCTGTCTAACAGGCAGTAATACAAGATTATTTATTATTAGTTTTGTAAAGCAATCACTGTTACAGTTTTAATAATCACAACAAGCCTCACACAATTTGTGCCAAGAAAGGATACTTAAACAGAGTATTTTGTTGAGGAATGATGTGCTATTACTCTTAAATGATCAGAGTTAAGATAAAATGTCTGAAAAAAATCCTTATATGTCACCCAGGACCACAAAACCAGTCATAAGGGTACATTTTTCGGAATTAAGCTATGATATTCATGCATTCATTAAAGCTGAATAAATACACTTTCCATTGATGTATGGTTTGTTAGGATAGGACAACATTTGGCTGAGATTCAACTATTTGAAAATCTGGAATCTGAGGGTGCAAAACATATCTAAATATTGAGAAGATTGTCTTTAAAGCTGTCAAAACAAAGTCCTTAGCAATGCATATTACTAATCAAAAATTAAGTTTTTACATATTTACGGTAGGAAATTAAAAAATATCTTAATGGAACATGATCTTTACTTAATATCCTAATGATTTTTGGCATAAAAGAAACATCTATAATTTTGACCCAGTGATTTTGATCAGTATTTTTGGCTGTTGCTACAAACACAAAGCAAAATGCTAGAAAACCGCTCACATTAGTTACACATCACACTGTCCTGACAACCACTCACAACATAGATTTAGTAAAAGTCAATGAATGTCACAAATTATGATATGTATGCCCCATTAACTGCCATTTTACAGGAATTCAGTGCGCCTTGTCATCAGAAAAGTGCAGTATGCTCCAGAGAAGCCGGGCCCACAGCCAATGGCTGAAACCACAAGGCAGTTTCTCATGTCAGATAAACCTTTACACCTGGAGGCCTCACTTGACAAAGAGGTAGGATTGTCTGGTCTCTCAGCTGGTCTGAATAAGATTAAATATCTGACTATTGAGAAAAGACAACATCACAGACAGAGTTCTGCTTATCATTAAACCAAGTCAATACAATAACAACGGGTACATCTAGTGATGAAACCAGGGCATTACAACTGAAATCCTGCAGGCACAATGTTACATGTCGTAGAAGTAGTAGTATATTGTAATAATAATAATAATAATAATAATGTATACAATTTTAATTTACTCTACTGTTTTTTTTAAACATGTTCTGTTGACCTTATGAAAACTCATGCAGACATGATTGAAGCTTTAAACAAAAGATAATATTAAACATTTGGCATGGATTTATAATGCTACAATCTGCAATGCATTCACAGAAATCATGAATCTGAAAATGTATTAGATTTATTTAGTTATAGTTTTACACATGGGATCTCAGTATGTCCTTAATGACACTTGGCATTTTATTAAATGTAATGCCTGCTCATTTTTGAATATTTTATCGATATACCTGGGACCACTAACTGAACAGAATATAAACAGAATTACTGTGTGTGTGTGTGTGTGTGTGTGTGTGTGTGTGTGTGTGTGTGTGTGTGTGTGTATAAATAATAATACAAAAAATACAATTATACAACTATATTCATGAAGTATAAAAAAAAATCTTTCTTTTATTGAAATAATCTTATTTTCAGAATCAGTCAAATTCAGCATGCATCTGTCCATTGTAAAAACTATATGTGACCCTCTCTGTGAAATCCAGGCTAAAGTTTTAATCTAAATATGAGATAACAAGCATCAGAGTTTGATTTCTACCAATAATTGAACTTTAATTTTAATATTTGACATGACCTTACTCAGTCAATATTAAAGATATAAAGGTAAAATGTTCACAGAATGTTCTTTACCATATGGAGGATGATTTCTTGTAGAAAACAGCAAATCACAAAAAAATTACTTTAGCTGTGTTTTCACAGAGAGGGTCACATATAGTTTTTACAATGGACAGATGCATGCTGATTCTAACATATTTCAGTATTTGAAATATGTCAAGCTGTGAAACCAGCAATATTCAGCTTTCTCAAAAAATGTATGAGATTTAAAAAAATGGGATTTATTGATGATAAATATTTAAACCTGGTTGTTGTGTATTCAACTGATTTTGTTAATTAGTACAATAACACACATCTTGCCTGTTTCTTTTATGTTTGACTGACAAATATGCATCACATTAAGTTATTTTAAAATTGTATAATTCAAATGGATGGAAATTTGTATTCAAATACATGTATCTTAAATATTTAGGCCGAATGTAGATATCATATAATTACAATATCAGACCATACATTCTTTTTTTTTACAAACACATACTGTACATAGTACAGATTTCTTTTTTCTGCACTACAATTTACTCTTGTAGTTTGCATGACTTTCTTTGTGCTTAATGTCTTTCAGATTTACTATCACGGTGAACCAATCAGTGTCAATGTCCATGTCACAAACAACACAAACAAGACCGTAAAAAAAATAAAGATTTCAGGTCATTCAGTTATTCACAGTGAACAGATTTTGTATTTACACTAGTGTATAGTTAAGAAACAATAACATTTATTTATATTATTGTAGTGCGTCAGTATGCTGATATCTGCCTCTTCAACACTGCCCAGTACAAGTGTCCAGTAGCGACAGAGGAATCAGAGTAAGTCCTCTGCAAACTGGACACTAAGCTACCGTATGAGAACACAAGTTGACATCTGATAATTGCTCTCTGCTTTGTGTCTTGTTCTAGTGATTTTGTGGCCCCCAGTGCTACATTTTGTAAAGTATACACTCTTACGCCTTTCCTTGTGAATAACCAAGAGAAGCGCGGCTTGGCTCTGGATGGCAAACTCAAACATGAAGATACAAATTTGGCCTCAAGTACATTGTAAGTACAGTCTCTCATTTGAAAGTGGATTATGTTTCTTGTAAGGTATATTCATTCACCTTTCCATGGCATTGTTTCTCATAAGGTTAAGAGAGGGAGCCAATAAAGAAATTCTGGGCATCATTGTTTCTTATAAGGTGAAAGTGAAGCTGGTTGTGTCTCGTGGAGGGTAAGTTTGCATTTTGGTCATCTTTTGTGGTGTGTGCTGCTGGAATAAACTTTACAATAGCATTTACAACATGTTCTCACTCCCAGCTTGTCACATACTGATGTCTGGTCAGAACCCCTTGGCTTCACTCTTTAATGCACACTCCATTGCTTTCAGTTGTAAAAATAGAAATTATGTTATATACTTTTGTACTTTCACAGATATTTTGAGCACCTTACCCTACAATAACCTAAACCTACCCACTTTTCAACAATATAAAACATGTTTTATATAAAACATATATAACACGCAAAGTTGTAAAAGTACAGTCCCAAGTATTTACTGCAAAAACTGACCAAATATCTACAATCTACCAAGAGCAGCGCAAATTACTGCCTGCTTTAAGACATGCTTTTTTTGGGGCGTTAAATAATGGCACAAATACCAGTAATTTGACGAGCGCAAACATTCGTAAATTGCGTTGCGTGATTCATTTGAATACTCTCCTCCCATTTTGCGTCTGAAAGGGAAACACCTACAAATGCATATTCAATAAGGTCAAAAATAACTGTCCACGCCTTTTCAGCGCTAATTATTCACCCAGCGCTAGTTATTAAATCGCTAGTTATTAAATCTGGTCCCAAGTCTTCTGAAGCCATACATAATCTTTTGTGAAGAACAAAATGAAACATAAGGTTTTAATCACTGAAAGTGGTCCCGCTCCATTAATGTGGTCCAGACTATTAACATCTGAACTTTAGCATGACGCAATTAGTCACGAGACACAAAACGAGCCAATGGCATTTCACATACAAAGCTGATGAAAGTTTTTTTCTGATAGCAATTTTTTTGATGTACGGTGGATGATGGAGATGATGATTGCATCTGTTCCTCACACAAATAAATCGTTTAGCCTCGGAAGACTTGGAATAATTGTGACTGTAGTTGTGTCTGCCTGTTATATCCTGTATTTTAGATTGACAAGTGTTTAGGTTTAGGGGTAGGGGTTGGGTTGCTTGCTCATAAATGTCTAAATAGTGTAATATAATGTAAATAAAATTACTGTTTAAATTGGAAAGCATACCCTAACAATTTTAAGCCAATATACAATTTCATCATAATGATATAATTGTCATGCCCTTCGCATCTGCATATTGACGACAAAGGTTTACCCTGCACATTGAAAAAATAACACTAATCATGTGTGTTACCCAAAGGTCCCGACCAAGTGTCAATATGTGATGAGTTAGAAGTGAGAATTTGTTGGCATTAGTGATGCAGACATGAAATCTCAAATTGTGCAATTTGTTGAGGAGAGTTGTGGTATCACTTTTCTCAGCAATTGAACTCTATGTATGGTGGACTATACATTTGACAAAAATCTTAGCAACTGCGTAGCAACATGCTAGAAATATCCACAACTCCCTGACTTTGTAGCGGTGAGTTTAGCAAGGCCAAGGACTATTCACAAATCCCTTATCATTATCATAGTTCAAGATGGCGCCGAGTATGGCAGCCGTGTTGTGAGCTCTGAGAAAACTCTGCAGTTTTTCGTATGTTTTATTAGTTTTTTTTGTTGTTTTACATGTTAGATGTTATTAGTATAACTGTCTACGATAGACACACACTTTTAAACATTGGTTCCTCCATCGCGAAACGCAAACCGGACTTTGAGTTCTTGAATGCTGGCACTTTGTTCAAAGACACCGCATCAGAGCCCTTTGTCTGGGCCACATGGCCCGTACGACCACGACCGCGGAAACGCCGCTAGAAAAGAGGGAAGAGAGCCGGCGTCCTTGTCAGACTCAGATGCCGTGCCTTTCGACCTCCTCTTCCAACCATTTTGCTGGCTAACGTTCAGTCACTGGACAACAAACTGCGAACTGCAGGCGCGCATCTCATTCCAACGAGAGACAAGGGACTGCTGCATTATTTGCAGAGAAACCTGGATGTATGCAATGGTTCCAGACTCAGCCATCGAGCTCACAGGCTTCTCCATGCATCACTCGGACAGAACGAAAGAGCTCACAGGGAAAAGCAGAGATGGGGGCGTCTGTTTCTATATCAACAACTCGTGGTGTGATGAAAGGAACCTACACTCAATTAAATCCTTCTGCTCCCCTGATCTGGAATTTCATATGCTTCTGTGTCGACCATTCTGGTTATCGAGGGAATTTACAGCGATCATAATCACAGCTGTTTACATTCTCCCTCAAGCCAACACAGACCAGGCACTCAAGGAACTGTATGGCAATATAAGTGAGCAGGAAATCGTGCACCCAGATGCGGCGTTTGTTGTTACGGGGGACTTTAATAAAGCCAACTTCAGAACAATAGCTCCAAAATACTTCCAACACATCACCATCAACACGCGTGGTGATCGTGTTCTGGACCACTGCTACTTTCCTTTCACCTAAAAATCCCTCCCCCATCCACCTTTCGGCAAATCGGATCACTCTTCCGTTCTGCTCCTGCCTGCTTATAGGCAGAAACTGAAACGTGAAGCACCCGCCCTCAGGACAATCCAATGCTGGTCGAACCAATTGGACGCTATACTACAGGACTGTTTTGATCACGTGGACTGGGACATGTTCGGGGCAGTGTCTGATGACGATATAGAGGCGTATTCAGATTCTGTAACGTGTTTCATCAGGAAGTGCATAGAGGACATAGACAAAAACAATCTGCATCTACCCCAACCAAAAACCGTGGATTAACTGCGATGTTTGAGCAGCCTTGTCAGCACGGACATCTGCCTTTTAAATCCGGAAACACTGACGATCGGAAACAAGCCAGTTACGATCTCAGTAAATCCATCAAAGCCGCCAAACGACAATATAAAAACAAAGTTGAAGAACAATTCAACACCAACAACGCAAAAAGCAAGTGGCAGGGCATCAACAACATCACAGGTTTTAAAGGGAATAAACCAGCTACTGGGAACATTGTCGCCTCTCTACCGGACGAGCTTAATACTTTTTATGCTCGTTTCGAGGCTCACAACACCGCCCACACAGAGAGCGCTCCCGCGGCTGCTGCAGAAGAGGTGAGTCCACTCTCCATTTCTGTCGCGGACATAACCCGATCCTTCAAACGGGTGAACATCCGCAGCTGTGGGTCCGGATGGCATCCCAGGTCGTGTGCTCAGAGCATGCGCATTCCAACTAGCTGGGGTTTTTACAGACATTTTCAATCTGTCCCTCTCTCTGTCTGTGGTTCCCTCATGCTTCAAAAAATCCACCATTGTCCCCATACCGAAGAAAAATTAAATCACATACTTGAATGACAGGAGGCCCATTGCTCTGACACCCATCTTCAGCAAGTGTTTTGAGAAACTCATCAGAGACTACATCTGCTCTGTGCTGCCTGCTTCACTGGACCCACTACAATTTGCATACCGCAGTAACCGTTCCACAGACGATGCTATTGCCTTCACCCTGCACACTGCTCTCTCCCACCTGGAAAATAAGAACACCTATGTGAGAATGCTGTTTGTGGACTATAGTTCAGCATTTAACACCATAGTGCCTGCCACACTGGTTGTGAAGCTCCAGACTCTGGGACTGAACAGATCTCTGTGCAGCTGGATCCTGGACTTCCTGACAGGCAGATGTCAGTTGTTCAGAATGGGCAACAACACCTCATCTCCCCTGGTTCTCAACTCTGGTGCTCCACAAGGCTGCGTCCTCAGCCCACTCCTGTACTCCCTGTGCACACACGACTGTACAGCCACACACAGCTCCATCGTCAAATTGCCGATGACACAACGGTGATTGGCCTGATCACCAACAACAATGAGACGGCCTAAAGAGAGGTAGTGAGTACCCTGACTAAATGGTGTCAGGAGAACCACCTCTCACTCAACATCGACAAGACCAAGGAGCTGGTGGTGGATTTCAGGAGACAGAACAGAGAACACACACCCATCTCCATCGACAAGACACCTGTGGAGCGGGTAAATAGCCTTACGTTCCTCAGCGTTCACATCACCGAGGATCTCACATGGTCTGCTTGCACAGATGCAGTGCTGAAGAAGGCACATCAGCGCCTCTTCTTCCTGAGATGGCTGAGGAAGTTTGGAACGAGCCCCAGTATCCTCAGATCCTTCTACTCCTGCACTGTGGAGAGCATACTGACCGGCTGCGTCACCGCCTGGTTTGGAAACAACACCACTGGCAAACGCAAAGGGTCGTGCGAACTGCCCGCCACATTGCACCATTGACATCTACACCAGGTGGTGTATAAGGAAAGCCCAGAGGATCATCAAGGACTCCAGCCACCCGTCCCACAGTCTGCTCTCTCTGCTGCCCTCAGGAAGATGTCTCCGCAGCATCCGATCCCGCACTAGTCGACTGAGGGATAGCTTTTTCCCTCAGGCTATCATGCTAATGAACAGCAAAAACCAATACACCCTACAGCACACTCCCACTTTACAATATGCCATGCACTGCACTTTAACTTGAACTCTAACACAGTTCAAATGGACTACACAGACACACTGCACTATTACAACAACCTATCTGCTACCACTGGATACCATCCAATGCACATCCATAACATTGCGTATCCGGCCTATGTATAATCTGTTGCACCTTTTTTTTCGCACATTATTGTGTGTATATGTGTACATAATGTAGAATGTGTACATATTTTGTATAATGTGTATTGATAACTGTAAGTATGTCTAATAGTACACTGTGTGTACTGAGTATATGTATGTGTATTCTGCACATTGTCTTCTGTACAAGTCTGTAAGTATGTACTGTCTATATGTAAATAGTTTCTGCACTGTGTGGAGCACGCTCTCAAGAACTTCAGTCACCAAGGCACATGTGCTGCGGTGATGTGACAATAAAAGTGATTTTATTTTATTTTATTTTATTATAACTGGTTAAAAAGGGAATTTTTAGAGTGCATGGCCAAAAACCTGCACAAATGTTTAAACAATTCAATTGTTTTCTTAAAAGAAACAATTCTAGGTTTATCTTTGTTTTCATTGTAATGAAAGAGTTTTATTAAACACAAATATTTAAATGTTTCAACAGTGTTAAGTTGTTCACTTCCCATGCACAATACATTTAATAAAAAATGTAATTCCAATTTTTTGAGGTAATGTTAGACATTTTAAACATATTTGTTTATGAGAAAGATACCAGCTAAAAATGTGGACACAAATTATATTTTGGATCATGAGAAACATTAATTCTGGTGTGCATGACGTAGTTTATATGAAATACAAAATACTTTTTATAGGTGTCTAGATAGGTAGATTTGACCCCCTTTACTCATTCCAATGTTACACTGAAATCACTGCTGAATCAATATGGAATGCTTATTATTGTGATTCAGTAAGATCATGTTTTATTTAATTTTTTCAGGCTGCTTGGAGATCTTGCTTCAAGGTACTGTGATCTTTATGTTTATTCCTACCAGAAATTATTTTTTTATGTGGGCAGTTGTTTGACACCCTCCCCTTGAAACCGGATTAAAGCTGCTCCATAGTGAATTTTATTGACTAGGACTGATCATATACTGAAGAGTCTGTCTTACACAGCTGACTCCAGCCAGTTGTGCTCATTAGAGATTCCTTTAAGTAGCCAAGCCTTTGGCTGGAAGCACAGATAGACTCAGACACTTGAGAAGATGCCATCAATTACTGGACTATTTGTGCTGATGCTTTAAGGCCAGTGGTTCCAGCACTCTGTTAGCACCTCGTGAGAGGTGGGATTGCGGTTTGGGTGCAGTGTATCCTGAATGGCAAGGGTTTATTTGGTTATCATGCTTCTTGGATGCCTTACTCTCATGTTCTGTGTTTTCCTCTCCAGTGATGTTGCCGTTGAGCTCCCCTTTACATTAATGCATCCCACACCATTGGAGGAATCGATCTACAGAGATGGTATGTTATAGATTGCCTTTTTATCAGCTTATTTTATCTGTACATTTCTCTGGTGAACTAGTTTAAAAGTAGGGTTTATTTTTACCATGAAATCAGTTACAGCTACTAAAACACACTTTCCCTTATACAAAGGGAAAATAAAATGTATAATAAAATATGTTTTTATAGATAATATAATATTCTCTCTCTCTCTCTCTATATATATATATATATGCAAAAAATACAAATATCCTAACATATACTCCTAACATATCAGTACTGAATTCCAAAGTGGAGAACAATCAAAAACTAAAAACTGACAAATAATGTTTTGTTGTTTGATTGTGTAGCTGCCAATTGATGAGATTTTAGTGGCAAAGAAATTCAAAAATAATAACGGTTTTGTCAAATGAAACCTTTGTAAAAGGGGTATAAGGGGTTCTTCAAGTGGGAGATTGTGTTCATTACCTACAGAGTATCAATCAATATTCTCTTTGTAACCTTCTTGTTTTAGCTCCAGAAAATGATGCCCCTATTGACACAAACCTCATTGAATTTGACACAAAGTAAGTGAAAGTCTTTTCCATGGTGTAATTGGAATTTAACCTACTAAACTGCTCTGAGTCTTGTGGTTATACATAGTTACACGTCATTCATGTACACTACCTGCCATCATATGTTTAAAATTATGATGTTTTATTTTTTATAAGAAGTAAAAGTAAAACAGTAATATTATAAAATGTTATTAGAGTTTAAAATAGTTGTTTTCTGATTTAATTCTGTAGAGTATAATTTATACATGTGATGCAAAGCAGAATTTTCTGCCCCATTACTCATGTTTTGTGTAACATGATCTTTCAGAAAATGTATTGCAAGTGTATTACAACGGATTTCAGCATTGAAACGGATAAGAAACGTTTCTTGGGCACCAAATCAGCATATTGTAATGCATATGGTCTGTGTTGGTTTTGCTTTACCCCTGTCTTAGTTCCTGTTTCCTTATTTAGTAATTTTCCTGTCCTTGTTTATTTTGATTTTTTTTTCTTATCCAGCTGTGTGTGTTTAATTATCCCTTGTAGTTAAGTTCCAGTCTGTTCAGTTAGTTTTCGTGTGGTCTACTCGTTACTCCCTGTGTTTCTGTGTGTCTACCCTGTCTTGCATTGCCCTGCCTTGTCTGAATTAAAGACTGTTTAATTTGAGTTTACTCCTCGTCTCGTGTTCCTCGTTCCTACCCATTTTGTGCACCATGACAGAAGACCAGACCAAAACAAACAGTGAGCGGCGGCTTTTTTCACTGTTTTATCTTTTTTTTACGTTTTTTGTTGGTTCCTGTTAGTTTTTCCCACGGCATGGAAGTCACCGCTTGTCACCCCGCCCTAGCCTGCTGATATTTGGCGTGGGAGTTTGGCGGGATTGCCGCGAGTGTTGCGAGTCCGCCGGCCGTTCGTCAGTCAAGTTGGCCGGCCATTCATCTGTCCAGCCTGCCGGCTGCGGCTAACCCAAGGCTGCCGACCACTCGTCAGTCAAGTTCGCCGGCAGTTCATCTGTCCAGCCCGCCGGCTACAGCTAACCCAGGCCGCCGGCCGCTTATCAGTCAAATCTGGCAGCCATTCATCTGTCAAGCCTACCATGCCAGCTGCGGCTAACACAAGCCACACTGGCCGCTCGTCAGTCAAGTTCGCCGGCCGCTATGAAGTTAAGACCGCCGATCGCGGCACTCTCCAGCCCGCCGGCCACGGCTCACTCAAGCCTGCTGGTCGTTCCTCAGTCAGGTCTGCCCAGCTGTTCATCTGTCAAGCACGCGAGCTGCAGCTAACACAAGATCGCAGGCCGCTCATCAGTCAAGTTCGCAGGCCATTCATTAGTCAAGTTTGCGGGCCGCCGCTCTGACATCAAGACCGCCGGCTGCAGCTCACTCAGGTCCTGTGGAGTTCACTAGTCACGGCCAGGAGGGCCGTTCCCGGTTCCAGAGGATCCAGTTCCATAGTCACGTCCAAGAGGGCTGCTCCCAGTTCCAAAGAGTCTAATGCAGGCTCTAGTCCCTGACCAAGAGTCCAGTGCAGGCTCCAGCCCCTGACCAGAGTCTAGTCATTTCCCCTGGAGACATGTTTTTATGTCTTGTCGTGTCCACAGGAACATTTTAATCAGCCTTGTTTTGTCTATCTTGTCTTGTCTTGTCTGTTGGGGTTCTCTTATTGTCTCAATGGAAGCGGTTCCTGAAATCACCCCTGAGAGGGCCCCTGACTCTACGTCAGGGGGGCTGTTGTGCTCCCGTCATGCCCAGAATGGGCCTCAGCATCTGAGCCTAGCCCCTGAAGGGCTCTAGTTCCTGTGGATAGCCTTGCTCCTGAGTCTAGCCCACGTAAGGACTCCTAGTTCCCAAGTTCAGCTCCATAGGTTCCCCCGAGGATTTTTTTTGGTGGGAAGTAGTGCTTTCTCTGGATGTAGTGGCTGGGCCAAGGGACAAGGCCAGGGCCACAGAGACTGCTCCGACATGGCCTTCCAGAGTCTCCTACTCAGCCATGGCCTCCTGATCTCCCTTGGACAACCGGTTCCACCCTGGAGGTCTTCACCTTGTCCCTGTCCTGAACCAGCCTCCAGGGTGCCCCCCTCCCCGGTGGTACTTTTATGGCGTGGGACGCGGGGGAGTAATATCAAGTTTATGGTCTGTTTTTTTTTTTAAACCCTCTTTCCTTATTTGGTTTGTTTAGTTAGATTTTTTTTCTTATCAAGCTGTGTGTGTTTAATTACCCCTTGTATTTAAGTTCCTGTCTGTTCAGTTAGTTTTTCGTCTGGTCTACTCGTATGGTTGACCACCGGCCGTTACTCCCTGTGTTCCTGTGTCTGCCCTACCTTGTGTGGATTAAAGACTGTTTAATTTGATTTTACTCCTTTCCACTTGTTCCTCGTTCCTCCCCGTTTTGTGCACCGTGACACATATTATAATGATTTCTGAAGGATGATGTGACATTGAAGACTGTAATAATATTGACAAATCAATTAGTAGTCAAACCTAGGGTGAATCCCATTTCTCTGTCTTACCCCTTGCCCTTCGTCTTACCCCTAGCCCTTGTCCCTCGAAACCGAGTGGTAAGCGCTAGGGCTGAAAACATACCCCTATGAAATGAGACACCACTTGGTTACTGTTACGTCATCATACATTGTCGCTAGCTGGCTGCTGGCTGTTGATCACAAACTTGCCATCTGCAAGCGTGTGTATGTCGATTGCATGGGTTTTAGTGATGTTTTTCTCTAGTCAGAGAAATGCGGGTGTTGTGCAAATCAGCAATGTAACGTTAGCGTGGAAAAATTGCGATTTTTAAAAACGTTTTAATTAAGAACATGGTTGCAAATATATATGTAAGTTACAGGACTGTGTAGAGCACAAAACAAGACTGTCGTAATTTTAAATAAATTATTTAAGCTGAAAATACTCTCTGGATGATCTGGCCGCAGTGTGTTCTGGGTACCCCTTGGTTTCAAGTAAGCTCGCGAAAATTCTTGGTTTCAAGGGGTATTTACCCCTTCCCCTTAGCCCTACTCCTCGATCAAAATGAGAATTGGGACAGCCCTTACTCTCACGTGAACACGCAAAATTAAGGGGAAGGGGTAAGGGGAAGGGGTAAGACAGAGAATTGGGATTCACCCCTAATCTAACTGAAGGAGAAGATTCTCAAAAAAAAACGGTCCTGATACTGGTACAGATTCTATTCCACTAAGTGATTCCGGTTCTTGAAGCTAATTGAAGAGGGAAAAGAAATACAGTGGGAAAAAAATAATTTGATCCCCTGCTGATTTTTTACGGTTGCCCACTGATAAAGAAATGATCAGTCTATAATTTAAATGGTAGGTTTATTTAAACAGCGAGAGATAGAATACCAACAAAAACAAATCCATAAAAACTTATTTCAAAAAAGTTATAAATTGATTTGCATTGTAATGTGTCAAATACGTATTTGACCCCTTTGGAAAACATGACTTAGTACTTAGTACAAGGGTAAAACCCTTGTGTGCAATCACAGAGGTCAGACTCCCACTCCTCTTTGCATATCCTCTCCAAGTCATTAAGGTTTTGAGGCTGATGTTTGGCAACTCGAAACTTCAGCTCACTCCACAGATTTTGCTAGGCCACTCCATGACCTTAATGTTCTTCTTCTTGAGCCACTCCTTTGTTGCCTTGGCCATGTGTTTTGGGTCATTTTCATGCAGGAATACCCATCCACGACCCATTTTTAATGCCCTGGCTGGCTTCAATGCTTTGGCCCTGACGGTACATGGCCCCGTCCATCGTCCCTTTGATGCGGTACAGTTGTCTTGTACCCTTAGCAGAAGAACAACCCTAAAGCATAATGTTTCCACCTTCATGTTTGACGGTGGGGATGGTGATCTTGTGGTCATAGGCAGCATTCCTCCTCTAAACACGGCGAGTTGAGTTGATGCCAAAGAGCTGGATTTTGGTCTCATCTGACCACAACACTTTCACTCAGTTCTCCTCTGAATCATTGGCAAACTTCAGATAGGCCTTTACATGTACTTTCTTGAGCAGGGGGACCTTGCAAGCATGGCAGGATTTCAGTCCTTCATGGCATAGTGTGTTACCAATTGTTTTCTTGGTGACTATGGTCCCAGCTGCCTTGAGATCATTGACAAGATCCTCCTGTGTAGTTCTGGGCTGATTTCTCACCGTTGGAGCCCCAGTCCACGGGAGATTAACAGTTATTTTGTGTTTCTTCTATTAGCGAATAATCGCATCAACTGTTGTCACCTTCTCACCAATCTGCTTGGCGATGGTCTTGTTGTCAATTCTAGCCTTGTGTAGGTCTACAATCTTGTCCCTGACATCCTTGGACAGCTCTTTGATCTTTTATACAGGTAACAAGCTAAGATTAGGAGCACTCCCTTTAAGATAGTGCTTCTAGTCTCACCTCCTTACCTGTATAAAAGACACCTGGGAGCCAGAAATCTTGCTGATTGATAGGGGATCAATTTCTTATTTGATTAATTAAAATGCAAATAAATATATAACTTTTTTGAAATGCACATTTCTGGATTTTTTTGGTTGTTATTCTGTCTCTCACTGTTCAAATAAATCTACCATTAAAATTATAGAATTATCATTTCTTTGTCAGTGGGCAAACGTACAAAATCAGCAGGGGATCAAATCCCCCCCCCCCCTCACACTATATATAAAATGTCAAAAAAGTAATGATTGCTCATTGCTTATCTTTCTGTACAACTTTTGTCAACTTCTTGTCTATAAGAAAAAAATACAAGCTTGTAATGCACAGCACAAAAATGTGTTCAGGAAAACACAACAACTGATGAATGTTTCTCTAATTGTTTGTCCCTAGTGATGATGACATCATCTTCGAGGACTTTGCTCGACAACGACTGATCGGGGCAAAAGATGACAACGATGAAGATGAGGAGGGTGCCGATTCACCCAAACTGAATGACAGATAGATTGCAGATAAGAGTTTCCTGTGTTGTGTCGATACAAGAGACCCTTTTGAGATAACCTGGAAAAATGGGACACCCTTTAACACACTCACAGTGGTGCAGTTGTTGTGTTCTTGTTCACATTTGTCTCTTCCATCCTGCAAGGATGTACAGTAAAAACTTAAGTGTAGAAAATTTGACCTTGTTGTCAAAGCGATTAGGTTTTAAGGTCAAAGGTGATGTTTTTGTTGATAGGCCGGCCACTGAGTGCATCGAGTATTTGAGGATCTTTTAGGGTTGAGGCTTCTCATCTTAGATAAATCAAACGTCAGTGGTAGCATGCCTTTGTTGTTGCTTTGCTTTATAGATTCTTCCTTTGGTTAGAACTGTGGAAGATTTTAAGGGCCGTGATTTAGTTTTAAGTCATATTTAATGTATGGAATTTTTTGATTTAATTACTGTAAATGGAACTGGATTTAGTATTTTTATTATAAAAGCTGCCTAATTGAGTCATCTTTATAATGTCTAATGTCTCAACTGAGAGCTGTGAATCAGTCATACAGAGTGAAAGTATTTTTTTTCCACTTTTCAATAAAAATTATATCTAAAAGCTATCTTACCTAATAAAAGTATGGATACACTACTAATAAAAAGACTACATGACACAATGCAACAATCATTTATGACAATTTGTTTTCTCTTAACAATCTTCAATTATTTATAATAGTGGGTTTCTATGAAATCATTTAATTATAAACAATGCTATATATCTTTAATGTGACTATATATTACTATATGATATTTTTTACATAAGTTTCTCAATCAGAGCACCTATGAATAGTCATGAGGTACAAACATTCCAGTTACAGACTCTGGAATCTGAATAAAGCATATTTATGCTTAAATCTGTCTCTTTTGTGGAACAGAAAATACATTTTGAAGAATTTTCTGGTGTATTTTTCCCAAGCTATCACAATCAATTTAAACGCTCAAAAGTATCATAAAAAATCATCCATTCAACTTTTGCCATGTGCATATTGTATGAATTGTTCTGAATTAATATGTCTGTGTGAGGAAGAAACCAACATTTAAGTTGTTATTCATGAATAATATTTCCAGCACTCTGGAACTGGATCAGTTTTTGAATTCATTATTTAATAATTAATTATTCGGTCTCGTGAACAGGATCAGTGGATTAGATTAGATTTAAAAGAACAACTTATTGAATTGAGAACTGGAGAATCCATTGGACTGTTTCTCTAAACAGTTCTAGCTCAACTGTTTACTACTGTGCTCTTTTAAGAGCTGCTTTACAGCAGAATTTAATTTTGTTTGAAATATTGGAAGACTATTTTCCTATTTAACACTGTAAAGCTGCTTTGACACAATAAGTATTGTATAAAGTGCTATATAAATAAAGATAACTTGACTTTAACAAATCAAAAAGACTTCAGCACACATACTCACATGGAAATATTTTGTGATACTTTCAAGACGTTTTTTCTCCATATGCTCCTTTTTGAAGCTCAAAAGCTCTAGTCCCCATTGTAAATGCATTGATGCACAACCAGTACATTCCTTATATTCCCCTTGTGTTTCATGAAAGAAATAAGGTTGTGCAGGTTTAAAAACAAATTAACAGTTAATAAATGACAAGAGTTTAAATTGTGGGCGAACTTTTCATTTCATGTCCAAACTCCTCTAGACCTATTCAGTAATTCTGTGATCTGGAGAGACACTAAAACTAAATTTGATGGGAAATGTATCGGATCAGATTACCGCCTAAAGTATTGCAGTCAGAGAGAAAAAAATAACAAGCATGAAAACAAAATTTAAAAACGCAAGTAAAAATATATTGCACAAGATTCAAAATGAAAGCAAAAATTTCCAAATAGCAAATGGTCACGGATAGAAAAATAATATGCGTAAATCTAAAAAATTAAAACGCATTTTTTACAATAATAAAAATGAATCAAAACATTAAACACATTTACATATGAAATATTAATGCAAAATTTCTGACTTGCGCACAAAATAAAATGTTCCTTGTTTATATTTCTCAGCTCTCAGACATTTTCTGCTCATTTGTATTTTTTTGTATTTTTTTATATGCTTATGCGTTTTTTCCCTTTGCTCTTGTTTCCACATTCTGCGCTTGGTTAGAGTTTCATGTAAATCAGGGTGGGTTCAGGCGTCATCATTGGTTCACTAGTTCTTGATTGACAGCTCCTCCTTAGCCAATCAGTCGAAGAGGGGCGGTGATGTCACGCCTGTGTGCCTTATTAGTTGCCGATGCTCAGTGTTGTTCACTTGTACAGGTGAAAATGGATAGCCTGAAGGTGCGTTCACACCTGACGCGAATCGCGCGACCGATTTACATGTTAAGTCAATGCAAAGACGCGAAATCCAATCCTGCGGCGCTATTCGCGTGAATGAGGCGGCGAAAAATGGCGCGAATCGCGCGAGTTGAAAAATCTGAACTTTGGCGGATATTCACGCCGCGTTAACCAATCAGGAGCTTGCTCTAGAAGTGACGTCATTATGAGCGGAGGCAGAAAATCTGAACAACAATGAAGGACAAAGTAATTGTAGTTGTATGTGGGTACCCGGAGCTGTATATACATCTTCCTACTTTTACAAAAACAGGAATACATTTTGCAACGAGACTGGAGCTGCCTGGCAGAAGCTCTTCCCATGATGCGAATTCGTATCTGTTGTGTAGTGAATTTCACGGGCGAATGGCGCGAGTAAACTCAAAATGTTCAAGCGTCCAACTTCGCGCGAATAGCGTGATTTATTCGCGTCATTCGCGTCTGGTGTGAACGCACATTGACTGATAGCTGGGAAACATCTTTCCATACAGGACAAGTTATATGTGTCTGTCTGTCACTGCTGTTTGCTTGCCTGGCGATCTGTTTTCACCTGGGGCACATTCATGCTCACACCCAAGCCCAACGTTTTGCTACGGTTTCCGGGTTGAACGAAATGTTTCCTGGAAACAGTGTGCAACGTGGTTTGAGATACGTTTTCTCTTGTTTGTTGGGTGTGTCAAAAATGTCAGTCCAATCAGCAGTAACGTGTATATAAACCACACGGTATTAAAGAGCTCGCTCAATGGGTCCAAGCGAAGTCATTTAATATGTGTCTACTGCAGCTTGGTATATGCAACAATGGAAGATATTAGAAGACATGCTAGTCATAAAAGTTTTATAGTAATGTAACGGATATGTATGCCCGTGGTGTCAATGTAAACCTCACTCCCCTGACCTCAAATAGAGGCGTTCTAGCAACTAAGGCTAGATGATCGAGGCTGTAGCCTTTGGCATTACTTGTTAGAGCGCCCTCCTCCTGCGTGGGAATCCCGGGTTCGAGACCCGCTCGGCACTAGTTACGAGTTGGGACGGTGCGGACCCGGGAGGGGGTGTTACAGTAACATAGCATATTAACATGATGATGATGAATTTGTAAGTAAATGTAATTAACATAAAAATAAATTCACAAGAGCAAGTATATTGCTTGCACATGTTTATTTGCATTAAAGGCAAAATAGCTGAAATAATAAGAGCACAAGTATAGATCTGAAACTTCTTTAAGTCTAAATATCATGTAGTAATTGCAAAGTCTTCTGGTCCATTTCCTTTCCTTAGTAAGGTGTACTTGACACTGATTAATGTAACATAAAAATACTATACATGTTTTTATATTTTGTTATTGTATTGTGGAGTGACACTTTCATAAACTTTTCTATCGTCCTATGATTATATAATGGTAAATATTACAATATCATAGCACAACAACAGTGATCAGTAATAATGATAAGCCTAATACTCACAATAAAAATAATAAGGTCATATAGATTATAACAGTCTTGGAGGTGAGAAGTGGATTACCTTTTACCTGAAATGTTTGTCTTTTCATCCTGAAATGTGAAGCAAATGTTGGATCACAATAATTAGGAATCACAGTTTCCACAAATCCCTTCACTCGATTGGGATATTCTCTTTTATTTTGGACGGCTAGGGCAGTGACTGTAACATCGAGCATTTTTTGCAGTATTAAACATGTATTTATACCTATTTCACCAGGCTCCGAAAATTCTTCAAAAAGATCACAAAGAATGGCCTTCTCAGCTACCATAGTTGCAGCACTTGCGTCATCAGAACAGTGTTCAACGCACCACCGTTTCTGTTTAATAAAGGTTTTTTTCACCGTTTTTTCGGGGCTGAACGCAGCCCTGTACAAGTCAACAACACTAAGCATCGGCAGCTAATGAAGCGCACAGGCGTGATGTCACCGCCCCTCTTCGACTGATTGGCTGAGGAGGAGCTTGTCAATCAAGAACTAGTGGACCAACGATGACGCTTAAATCCGCCATGATTTACATGAAACTAGCCGCGACATTTGGAAAAGCAAGTGCAGAATGTGGAAACAAGAGCGAAGGGAAAAACAGTATAAGCACACACAAAAAATTAAAATATGAGCAGAAAATGTATGAGAGCAGAAAAAACAGAGAAATATAAACAAGGACATTTTAATTTTGTGTGCAAGTCAGATAATTTTGCATTAATATTTTAAATTTGTGCAATATGATTTTAAATGTGTTTAAAGTTTTGCTTCAAGGTTTGTTTATTTGTCACATACTAAATTATACAGGGTATAAACAGAAGTGAAATGTAAATCAAGTCAGGTCTGCTCAGTGGACAGTGCAAAAAAAATAAAAATAAAAATGAAATAAAAGTAACACAACACAAGAGCATATATATAAATATAGGTAAAAAAAGAAGAGAAATAAAGAGTAAAATGTGCAATAGAATAAAAAGTGCAAAACAAATAAGATGTGCAAAACAAATAAGATGTGCAAAACAGTATACTGGGACTTAATAAATAGTAATATGAACAGGGATGTGCAAGAGGGATGTGCAAACGGGTTGTACCGGGTATGTACATGTAGCAGCAATATGGATGATGGGAATATGAATGTTTTGCAGTTAATAAATTGAGTCATGTAAATGTTATGAGACTGAGTTTGAGTTTAGGAGCCTGATGGCCTGAGGGAAGAAGCTCCTCCTCAGTCTCTCAGTTTTTGCCATCATGCTCCTGAAGCGCTTGCCATTTTAATTTTGTGTGCAAGTCAGATAATTTTGCATTAATATTTTAAATTTGTGCAATATGATTGTAAATGTGTTTAAAGTTTTGCTTCATGCTAATTATAAAAAAAACACATTTTTTTTTATTTATGCTTATTATTTTTCTATGCATTGTTTGCTATTCTGAAAATTGTGCTTTTATTTTTAAATCTTTTGCAATATATTTTGTTTTGACGCTTGTTATTTTTTTATCTGTGACTGCAATACTTTAGGTGGGAATCAGATCCGATAAAAAGAAAACAAGAGGATGATTAAATTAAAATAGATTGTTAAACGAACTGATATTATATAATTCCAATGTGCTAGATAAACCACAATTATAAAACAAACTTGATCACTGGCCTAAGGTAAGATGTATCGCGAAATTGTATTGATGATTCAATGTAAGACAAAATTACAATATATTAAATATATAATGCTCTATATATCAAAGTCTTTGTTTCTTCTTTATATTCTATGTATTATTTAATGGAACATCAAATGATTTCAATATAGGTACAACATACAATTCAATTGAAGATTAAGTATTTATACACTTGTATGTCAGTGGATCAAACAGTTAATGTATTGCACTATACTACAGTCCTTGTAACCAAAAACGTTGTCAGTTGTGTCTAATTGTGTCACTGTTTTAAATTTTCTCCTTGTGTCAGTTCAAACGAAGGCCCTCTGTAGCTTGAACAGTAAAGTATGGCACTGCAGCAACACCAAGGTCATGGGCATGATTCCCAAGGAAAGCAAGAACTGTGTGAAACAATGTGTACCTTGAATGCAATGTTGAATTGGATAAAAGCATCTGTCAAATGCATAAATATGAATGTCTGAGACAATATTTTTCATTTCACTGTGATGATTATAATGAAACAGAGTGAGATTGTTGATTTACAGTCTGAGCACAATGTGATTGCTCATTCTAAAAATGGAAGAGGCTGCATTGTGGCACAAGGAAGGATGCATCAGCACTCCACACTACTCCGGTGGATGCACAAGGGATGCACTAATAGTGAATGGATATCACCAATGTTTCACTATATTTTTGACTGTATATATATTATAATATGAGAAAATTTAAGTTCTTTCCTTGAATCCGCCATATTAACTTTGTCACGTGACTTATACATCATCACAAACGCAAAGATTTAAAGATGCCAAGCTAGATTTGCTCAAATAACTTAATAAATTAAATGACTTACCTGCTGATTTGATCGCCGCGTTTTCATTTATTATGCCATTACAAACCTAAACACAAAGGAAGCGTTGGGCTGCTGGTTGAAGAGCATGCCTTTGGAGACATTTGTTGATTTATATTCAGAAAATGTAAGTAAAAAGTAGCTGTATATTGCATTCCTGCCCCCCCTTACACCCATGTACACAATAATATGATACCCTCTCTGTAAAAAACAGGCTACAGTCTAAAAATCTAATTCTGAGATAACGAGCATCAAAGTTTGATTACAAGCATTAATTATCTATTAATGAATCAATCAATAATCTATTAATTGTATCAATTGAATCAATAATCTATTAATTGTAATAGATTATTTTTTTAATTATAATTGGACAGACAGATATGTCACATCATGGCAATTTATTGAATTCACAATATTCAACTATAGGCAATTTCAGTAAATTAATAGGTTAGGAAGAATTAAGATGACTTGTTTTACTTAAAAAAAAGAATATGAATAAAATAAAAAAAGAAAAAAGAATAATAGAATACATTCCAATGAATAAATACATTTATACACAAGTATTAATTGAACATAACATAAATCTAAACTTACACAGCACAAATGTATTGTTCTAACAACCTATGTACACATAAACAGATGGTGACCCCCACATCATTTTACTGCCACCTGAACAGAGCTGTGCCAATCCTGCAGATGTATTTTGATGTGGCAGTTGACCTCTGTAATGACCTCTGTCTTTCTCGCCAGTCCATCTTGTCCCTCACTGCTGCAATTAGGCTGGATTCCGACCATGGGTGGGAAAGGGACATTGAGGTGCTGCAGTTCCTCTTCTGGCTTGGTCATGAGGCATTCCTTCAGGGTGTTGTCTCGGACCTTCGATATCCCCAAGTCCTCTGTGCATGATATTGTGCACAGAGTGAACAATGCAATCATATGGATTTTGAGGACGGTGATTGCTTTCCCAACCAGTAATGACCTGGGGGTGGTAGGAAGAGGTTTTGCCAAGTTGGCAGGGTCACCAGCTTTCAGCTCAGTAGTTGGTGCAATTGACGGCTGTCACATCCGTCTCAAACCTCCGGCAGCTACAGCACAGTGTTATCTGAACAGGAAGCTGTTTCACTCCATTCAGCTACGGGCCATCACTGACCACCGTGGGGAATTTATTGATATCTTTGTGGGATAACCTGGGTCCGTGCACGATGCCAGTGTACTGAGAAACAGCCCTGTCAATACTGGTGGCCTTTATCCACCTGCAGGCAAGTGCATCCACGGGGATGGTGGCTACCCTTGCCTGAGTCCACCCATCTGCCTCATCATCCCATACAGGGAGCCTGTACAGAACCCTTTACAGGCTCGCTTTAACAGCAAACACCCCCGTGCCCGGAACATCGTCGAGAGAGCTTTTGGGATGATAAAAACAAGCTGGCGCTCTGTTTTCTTTAAGGCCATGGAAGTGAGCCCTGCCTTCATGCCTGAGGTAATTGCATGCTGCGCTGTGCTCCACAACATTGCTCTTCAAAATGGGGACATCATTGAGCCAGAGGTTAGGGAGAATAATGATGATGCCCCCCCCCCCGAAGCCTGTAACCCCGAAACAGGATCAGGAGAACATGTGCGGGCCAATCTGGCTGCTGCTGTATCTGCTCCAGGCATTTGTGTTTCTGCTCTCCATGACCATGAAAACATTTAACAGGTTAATACCTTTGCCCAAAGCATTGCATTATGTTAATATGGGGCATTTCTGAGCATTTCTGGCACCGTTCTTTTAATGAACCAGTACTTTTAAGGTACCATTCACTCCCATTATAAAGCTTGTAAAGAGCCAGGATATTATAAATCTAATTATAAATAATGATATAGGCTGGGGGAAAAAAGGTAAATTTAGGATGGCTCGAGGGTGTCAATTATAAGATTATTTTTTTGGGTGAACTATTCCTTTAACATTTCAAGCGTGAAAACGGTTTGGAATCCATTATGAACAAATGATGAAAACAGCCAGTGGCTCTCAAACAGCAGCTGGAAAACTTCAGCATTGCGACAGAGAAAGCTGAAGGACCTAATCCAGGAGAGGGAGGCTGAGAGAGAGCAAAAAGCAACAGAGAGGGAGGAGATGATGGCCTGCACTAATGAAAAACACCGGCTAAATTGAATCAATTTATTTTAAGAATTAGTTCAAAATTACAGACAGGTGTGTTTGATCACAATTGAAACTCAGGACCTGACTTGGGTGTCCCTGAGCTGTTTACATTATTTAGTTATGAGATGATAATAATAATAAAAAATTAGCTACATTTGTGTTTGAAGTCTTACAACAATCATGACAGACAATGATCAATTAAATGAACTTATATCAACCTGTAACCTCATATAAAAAAATATGTGAAATGTCTATAATTTACTTTGAATGCTTACAAATAAATTGTTGTTTGATCTGATATATTTATATTTAATTATTTATTCCAATTATATGTTGACTATAAAAAATATGTATAAATACAAAATACACACACAAAAAAAAAGCAGTTTGTAGTATGGATGCTTGTTGTTTACAGAAATGTAAATGTGTGATTGAATTGAGGGTGGGTTCCATTTTCTTTCCATTTAAAGAAATTTTTTTTTTATTGTTATAAAGAAACTTTCCCTGGTCTCCCTCTCTCTCCTTTCCTCTCTCTCAACTGCTTCTCGATGCCTTCTTTCTTCTGTGTCTCTGGCTTCTCGTACCCGTCTATCTTATCGCTCTTGTCTTTCTCTTTCTCTTTGTTCCTCCTTGTCCTCCATTTCCCGCCATCGTCTCTCCTCCCTCTCGGTTGCTTCTCGCTTTCTTGCAGCCTCACTCTCCTCCATCTCCCGGATTAGGTCCTCCAAATGTTTCCTTTTTTTTGCTGGCTCTGGGCTCGCTGAAAATGAGGAGGCCACAGCAACATCCGGGCCAGATGAGGCAATAAGGGCAGGTGGAGTGATGGAGGGTCTGCCCCTAATTGCCTCATCCATGGCAGCATATAACTTCCAGGATGCTGCTGTGGGCTCCCCATCCTCAGATCCTACAGAAATGTTCAGAATAAAAAGTCACTTATTTTAATTACACTATTTAAATAGTCATTAAATGTTGCATTAGTAGTAACAATCATTATAATTTATATTTCTGTTTAAGGTTTTTCCATCTTTTTTTTAATGATGTGGCCACTACTTTGCCTTGCAGGCCCTGCTCCACCACAAAAAACACGAGATCAAAAATCAAAAATCAAATACTGCTGTAATAACTGCTGTTAAAATGACAACATAAATATATATGTTTTTTTTGATATTATTTGCTATAGTATAATGTAATCTATTCACAATTCAAATACAAGTTAAATTAGTTTTTTCATCCTCATGTAGGAGATTTAATGCAGGTTTGGGATGGGTTGCAGTTTTTATGTTAAATGGGTCGGGTATAGGATTAAATTAGTGCTGCTGTCAGATAACATGTCGTGTGTTCTGTCAAGTATTGCAGGTGTTGGATGATAATTTCACCATCCAGGAAAGGTGAATGAAAATGCCACTCTCTGATGTTACCACAAGGCATCACTTGCTTACAGATCTCAGGCTTCTGGAGGGGATGTAGATTCGTAAGAATGAGGAGGAAGTAGGAGGGTGCTGAACCTGTGGCTATTCTGTACGCAAACATCAATGTCTTGAACTTGATGTGAGCCACAACCGGTAGCCAGTGCAGGGAGATAAAGAGAGGTGTGAAGTGGGCCTTTTTGTTCCCATGGAAGACCAGTCGTGCCACTGCATTCTGAAACATTTGTCGAAGTTTGTTTGCGCATGATGGAAGTCCAGCTAGAAGAGCATTGCAATATTCCAACCTAGAAATGACAAGGGTTTGGGCAATAAGTTGTTCAGCATGCTCTGTTTGGAAGGGCCTGATCCTCTTAATGTTGTGCAATGTAAATATGCATGATCAAGCTGTCTTTATAATATGGTCCTTGAAGGTCAGTTGGTCGCCAAAGAATAATTTTTGATGAATGTAGCAGGATGATGAAATCATGCTGTAGAGTCGGAGTGGTAGGGAAAACGAGAATCTCAGTCTTTTCCAGGCTTATCCATGTCGAGATGTTTGTCAGGCAGCCTGAGATCCACGCAGCTACTATTGAATTGTCTGGTTGAAATGAATGATAGAGCTGTGTGTCATCAATGGTAGAATTTGGTAGGAGAAACCATTTGCTTGTATAATGGGTCCCAGTGATGTAGTGTATATTGTGAAGAACTGATCCCAGAGGAAACCCTGTGGCCAGTCAATGTTCTTTGGATTCCTCTCCTCCCCAGGATACCCTGAAATACCTACATGTGAGATAATATTCAAACCAGTGGAGTGCAGATCCTGTGATGGTAGACAGGATAATCTGATGATTCTCAGTGTCAAAAGTGGCAGATAGATCCAGCAGAATAAGCAGCTGATGATTTGAAATCAGCTTTCTCTAACTGCAGGGCTACAGTGACTGACAGCAAAACAGTCTCAGTTAAATGGCCGCTGCTGAAACCAGATTGGTTAAAGTTCAGGTGGTCATTCTGTGAAAGAAATAATGTAACTGTATCTATAAAGGTGTGAACCAAATGGTCCATTCCATTAGAATATCAAAGGAACAGCATTCCTCAGGAACGTCTTGTAGATTACAGGATCTCCAGCGGGAAGGTCCTGACAGTATTGTTTCTAGCCCTTTTGTACAATTATATCCCACAGACAGAACTTCAGGAGAAGCTAGGATTCATACAAGGGTTAAAATTGTTTGAAGGAAAACATGCTAACATCGCTATTGAAGAACGTCTCGGTTACGATATACGGTATGTAACCCTCATTCCCTGAAGGAGGGAACGGAGACGTCACATCGGATGACCGACGAAATTGGGATCTCGCCAGAGAGAGACCTATCCACCTCGAGTGTAACTAAACGAGCCAATGGACAATGGCCTCTGATCATTGCATCCAGCTGCCGCTGATCACAACGTGAGTATAAGAGGCAGCAGGTGAACCGTGTTAATCATGCTTTCGCTGAGGAGCCAAGACGGTGACCCGGTCGCTCAGCATTGGTACAGAAACTGTGGCAACGGGACGTGACGTCTCCGTTCCCTGAAGGTTTAAGATGTTCCCTTTCAGTCGGTCACTCCGAGGCATGTCGGATGACCGACGAAATTGGGATCCCTAACAAAGCGCCACAGGAGCTGCCCCTTCCAGCGCCCTGTGTAGGCCTCCTGATCCTTCCTATAAGGCCTTCCTATAGGACCGGGCTACACAGAGAAGGTCAACTACTGCTGTCCCTAGAGGAACCCAAACAGTAGGACTTGAATAACACTGGGAAAGTTTGCCCACTGTTGAAACTCACTGTTGAAAGATGGACTAATGAAGCAGAGCAAGATTTAAAAGCTAGTTTTGACCTCACTGACTGGAGTATTTTTGAGGCTGCTGCAAACGATCTGGACGAGCTCACAGAGACTGTCTAATATCTTATATCAGTTTCACAGAAAAAATATTTAGCGCTTTAAAATATTTACGATATAGCTGATGGAAATGCCAATTATCGATTAAATGTATCATGTGTCAACACAATCTCTTTCCGCTTAACTTTAGTGCATAAATTCCATATCGATACTTCAAATGTCGCAAAAACTTGTCTGTAAACACCTTTTTTAGAGAAAAAGGGCTTTAACGCAAATAAATGTGGTGTCACGTGACATAATTAGCCTATAGGCAGCGTCCGTGTTGATAGTGTTGCTGACGTTGAAACACCGTTTCCCCGCAGTTCAAAAGTGTATTAAATCATATTCATTTTATTCAATTGCATCTGAAATTATTTGGTTAGAAAAACATGGTTAGAAAATATACATGGTTAGAAAAAGCAAGTTACTTCTCAAATATCTCAATCTTAACTTGATATTGCTTTAGTACATTTAATTATTATTTTCTTTTACAGTGCACTGTTCAGTTTAAATAGCCTCCATGCCTTTCAGCGTGACCACCAACACACATACCCCCGTGATATTATACCGAGCACATTTAGTTTTACTTGGATATTGCAACGCGAAGTACAAATATTTGAATTAATACGTTTTCGCTTGTTAGATTCTTATATTTGAATACTTGTTTTGTTCTGAGTTCTTTCAATCATTACATTTAAAGGATTTGTTGTGGAGTGAGGGGAAATAAAATAGCATGTTTTGTTTCAATATGTTTGGCAGACTGTATTTTATTGTGACAATGAACAGGCTGCGTTGTCGAGTATGCTTAACTGCACGCGTGAGGCACCGGCATGATCACTTTGACCCCCCCCCCTTTATAAAAGTGGAAAGAACTTACTAGCCTACTCCTTCATTTGTGGTCATGTAAGAGTAAGACATTAGGCCTATTCAAATTATCTCTATATTTGTGTACATTCACAAAAAAAAAAACGTGCTTTTGTGAAATAAAGGAAACAAACAGGATGCTTCAAGAGCGCATGACAAAAAATAACCAAAACTCATGTTCATAAGTTCATATGGTTTAACGACCGTTGGTTAGGAGAAATAACATAACCGAAGTGAACATTCCTATATAGGCTAAATGTTAATCAGAAAAAGAAAAATACAACTGCACCCGTTTATGATTATTGCTTGATAAGTAGCCTATCTATCTAATAGTCTATAACAAAGTAGGCTACAAAAAAAATACCAAAAAAAACCTTAACTTGATCAAAAATATTTTATGTAGGACTATAAAATTTTCTAATAGGCTGTTTTGTTTCAAATGGAGGAAGAACGGGCTACTAGCCTATAATTTATGCAATAGGAGGAATTATGTATGGAAACCGCTCAATGGCAAATTGTTTTTTGCGACACACCAAAACAATTCATTTTTTTAGGGAGGATGTCATCACGCAAACCACTTTACCGGTAAAACACCAGTTGGATGGAAACAGACTGGAGACGGCAAATATCGCAGTTTAAGTTATATTTATTATAACTTATATACAAGTATATTAATTATATTTAGTCTATGTTTTTTTTCTGCATATTCAGTTTGTCGATAACAAAACAGCGCAAAAACTGGATGGAAACTTGGTTAATGACAAACCATGGTTCACTGCAAAACTAAGACAGCTCCAGAGGAATAAAGTCTTATATAAACAGGCCAAATACACACTGGAAAAGTAGATCAGAGTGGCAAAGAGGAATTATTATTGCAAGCTAAGAAAAAAAATCTCTTCCAGTGATTCTGCTTCAGTCTGGAAAGGTATGAAAGACATCACCAGTTACAAGACACCATCCCCCAGCACTCTGCAGAATCAACATCTGGCAGATGATCTGAATGAGTTTTATGGCAGGCTTGAAAAAACACCATTCACACATCTTGACCCCCCCTCCACCCACACACACACACACACACCTGCACTGCAGATAAGAGAAGTTGATGTGCGCCAGGTCTTCGAAAAGAACAAGAGAAAGTAGGCTCCAGGCCCAGACGGTGTGTCACTAGTCTGTCTTAGTCTGGTTTTGGCTTATTTGAAGGACACCATTGGACCCCCTGCAGTTTGCCTACAGAGCAAACAGGTCTGTGGACGATGCAGTCAACATGGGACTGCACTTCATCTTGCAGCATCTGGACAGACCAGGGACTCATGTGAGGATCCTGTTTGTAGACTTCAGCTCCGCTTTTAACACCATAATCCCAGACACCCTTCAGAATAAACTGACACAGCTCTCCGCCCCCACCTCCATCTGTCAGTGGATCACCAGCTTCCTGACAAACAGGCAGCAGCTAGTGAGGCTGGGAAAATTCTCATCCAGCACCCGTTCGATCAGCACTGGAGCTCCTCAGGGCTGTGTTCTCTCCCCACTATATGGTTTTGTTTTGGGGGGTTATCGCTGCTCTCCCTGCGGTCATCAATGCTAGGCTGCATGGATGCGCAGGGAGCTCTTGCCCAGAATGGAACCATACCGCCAATCCAAACTGTTTGCTAATTATCAATCATAATTGACTATAGTGGTCCTGACAGAACTGTAGTAAACACGATATGATGTTATGTGTATCTTTTTTAGGCCTTTCATGCATTATCCTCTGCTCTCCCTATTACATTGATGAATATAAATCTGTTTCCTTTCCTCAATTCATTTGTTTATTTATTTTTTCTTGCGTTTGAATGAAATGAAAGTTTGAAATAAAATGGTGGTCTCTAAATACACCATGCTGCGTTCCCATAAGTCGGTCAACTATTGACATAGAGCTGTTTTCCTTTAATTGTATAGTAAGATCGTACAAATTACTTCAGTGATATGTGTTCTAATCTCTGATTTGTTAGGAGACACATGTACAAATTGTCAAATATACAACATATACTTTGAAAAAAAGATTCATTTAATTGTGTATTGGTTTAGCAATAGCATAAAGTCAGTGTTTGTATGGCTAGTACTGTAGGTCAATGTGGGCCCTTTCTATGTTGATAGCAAATATGTAATTAGACTGACTACATATATTGGTTTGCACATTTTGTAAATAAATAAAAACACGTGACATTACTGAAAATCTTTTTCATGCCACTTTTATGTAATTTATGCATTTGCTTATTTTGTTTTCCTAGGTTAAGCATCTGCGGCAGGTATGCCAAAAAACAAAATAAAACAAAACAAGTGTTCCTTGATTTCTTGTCTTTGATGTTATCAGTTAAAAACTTGAACATGTTATGAAAAGGCAACTTTTGAAAGACCAAAATTTTTGGAATTATTATATGTTTTGACAGACAATTAGGAGTCATGGTGATAAACCTTGTGCAGCTTTGCCCCCTTATAACAGTAGTTAGGGAACTTTTAGAAATTCATCACTCATTACTGGACTTTGTTTGGCTAGACCCCTCTCAAGAGTCAAATTAAGTAGCCAGTAAACAACATTAAATAGCACTCAAGGGGAACAGGCTTAAGATTATATTGGACCACGAGGCACAGTTGACATCACCAAGGGTCCAATTATCTTATTTTTGTGTTAATTAGACTGACCACTTATTATCACAAGTGATGTCATACATGTATGCTTAAAAAAAGATTTACATTGCATGACTGCTTAGCTGCTGATTTTGTTTACTTTAAATTTATTCCATATAATTTAAAAAACACAACAGGTTTAAAAAACAATATTTAGATAACAACGTTGAAAATTATTTTAAGGGAGTTTTGATTGAGTTCAAGGCATTACATTTGAAAAGTAATATGACAAATTCAATCCATGACAAAGATGTGTTGGCACTGATACTTTAATATCTCCATCCAATGTGGCACATAGATTATTCATGACAAGCTTGAAAGCAGTAACTGGACTTCAGACTAGACAGAAACCTTTTTAATATCTGAAAGCACCAGGCCTCAACATTGTGAGTCCTTGAGTATTCAGTGTGCTGATGACTACTTGGGGCTTATTCATCAGAAGATCTGCAAAGACTCTGCCTGTCAGTCAATACTCAAAAAATTAAAAGTTCTACTCAAAAATACAGCAACAAATTGAATTTTCACTGAATGGGCTGTACATTTATTCATTTTCTAATTTCACATGTCAGGCAAATAATGTAAGGTTTGGTATATTAATGTGAGATGATATTTTCCTCCTAATTATTTCCATGTTTCCTTTGAATTCTGCTGTAAGTAAATGAAAAAAGTCTAAATATACTGTGCATTTGCGGTCAACTCGCCCAATTTTTATTTACAATATAAACCATTAATAATTCCATGGAATGCACTTAGAAAGCTTAATTTTTGTTCCCAAGTCTCTTTCCAGGTTGGTTCTCACATTAATGCTGTAAAATGTAATTATTACGAAATATAGACCTATATTACTATAATGAAATGTAACACATCCGTAATATTGCTGTGGATATAAGGAGGATCTTTAGGAGTTATTCATGGTATGTTGAAAGTAATTTGTTAATGCTTTTACACTTTTAAATTTACTTTTAATGATTGATTGTTGAAGGGTGGGTAAAATAATGTAATCTCATTTTACCTAGTTTTTAATTCTTATTATAGCATTCATAGAGCGAACTTTTGGTGATTGCGATTGTAAACGGAAGTTACTATCATAATTTGAGCAAAGCTGCATGGGGGCATATACTGCATACTTAAATACTGTATCGGAGCACTGCCTTTGTACTTTTGAATAAATGGCCTAGCAACTTTAATTATGCATATAATTGTATTTAATTTGGAATGGGAAATGTTGTGTGTGCTCGTGTTGATTATTAGATACATTATTCTGCCATTAGATGGCGACAGGGGACTGTTTTATGAGTGAGATTTTATATTGAAAAAGACTGAAACAGGGTTGTAAACAGAGGCAGACAATCCAGGGGTCAGAAAGTAAAAGTCCCGCCTATGTTTATTCCAACAATGAACTCTGAATCTACAGCTGATTTCACCAGATGAGGAACCAAGTAATTCCTTTCAAACCACAAGTCTCAAGTCAAATCTTGTAGGGCAGACGTAGCTCTAATGGATACAGCATCAGACTTGTAACCCGAGGTTGTGGGTTCGAATCTTGGCTCTGGCAGGAATTGTCCTCAACTGTGGTGAGATCCTAGAGCAAGGCACGGAACTCCCAACTGCTCCCCGGGCGCCGCAGTGTCGGCTGCCCACTGCTCCAGGTGTGTGTGCACTTGGATTGGTTAAATGCAGAGAAAACACATTTCACTGCTGGTTATACTCATGTTATAATTGTGTATGTGACAAATAAAGCTTATTTGAGCTTAATAAATATATTATTATTATTATTATATAAATCCAAGTCCTTAAAGAGTGACTAATTAAATGTTGATTGTCAAGTTAAGTCACCTTTATTTATAAGCCACCATCTGATCTGGATACTGACTGAATTGGGTGGCTACGGTGACCTTGAAATAAGAAAGAAACAGACTAATATTAGCATAGATGTCAATCTTCTTACGATATAACAAGTACATCCTGTTTTATGGGAAGTTTTCCCGGTTCCTGTTGACCTAATTAAAGCAGCCTAATTAAAGCAGCCGCTAATCCTTTAACGGATTTGGACATTAGAAGTGTATTAGTGTGTTATGTACGCTAGGTTAAGGAGATGGGTCTTTAATCTAGATTTAAACTGAAAGAGTGTGTCTGCTTCCCGAACATTGTTTGGTAGATTGTTCCAGAGTTTTGGCGCTAAATAGAAAAAGGATTTGCCCCCCGCAGTTGATTTTGATATTCTAGGTATTATCAAATGGCCAGAGTTTTGAGAACGCAGTGGACATGGAGGAATATAATGGGATAAGAGCTCACTCAAGTACTGAGGAGCTAAACCATTCAGGGCTTTAAAAGTAATTAACAAGATTTTTAAATCTATATGATATTTAATAGGGAGCCAGTGCAGTGTTGACAGAAAGGCTAATGTGCTCATACTTCCTGGTTCTAGTAAGGACTCTAGCTGCTGCATTTTGAACCATCTGTAGTTTGTTTATTAAGCATGCAGAACATCCACCCAATAAAGCATTACAATAATATAACCTTGAGGTCATGAACGTATGAATTAATATTTATGCATTTTGATATTGTGAGCATATGTCTCAGTTTTAAGATGATAAAAATGCAGTTTTACCAATGTTAGAAACGTGACTGTCAAAAGAGAAATTGCTATCAAATAGAACACCTAGGTTCCTGACTGATGACGAAGAATCAACAGAGCAGCCATCAAGTGTTAAACAGTGTTCTAGGTTATTACTTGTGGGGTTTTTAGGTCTGATAATTAACACCTCTGTTTTTTCAGAATTTAGCAGTAAGAAATTACTCGTCATCCACTTTTTTATATCAACTATGCATTCCTTAAGTTTCTCAATTTGGTATGTTTCAAGAAATATAGAGCTGAGTATCATCAGTATAACAATGAAGCTAACCCTGTGTTTCCTGATGATATTTCCCAAGGGTAACATGTAAAGCGTGAAAAGTAATGGCCCTAGTACTGAGCCTCGAAGTACTCCATACTGTATTTGTGATCAATATGATACCTCTTCATTCACTGCTATGAATTGATGGTGGTCAGATGAGTACGATTTGAACCATGCTAGTGCACTTCCACTAATGCCAACAAAGTTTTATCGCCTATTCAAAATAATGTTGTGATCGATAGTGTCGAACGCAGCTTTAAGCTCCAGTAGCACTAATAGAGAGAAACAACCACGATCAGATGATAAGAGCAGGTCATTTGTCACTCTAATGAGAGCAGTCTCAGTACTATGAGATGGTCTAAATACTAACTTGAAATCTTCACAGATATAATTTTTCTCTAAGAAGGAATATACTTGTGAGGATACTACCTTTTCTAGTATCTTTGACAGAAAAGAACCACATTTGTAAAGTATATTTTGTAAAGAACCACATTTGCTCCATCCATGTTACTTTGGACCCTCTTCAGGTTACCTATCACCCAAATATATCTACTGACAATGCCATCTCTCACATCCTGCACTCTTCCCTCACACACATCGACAGCAAAAACGGGAACTATGTAAGGCTGCTGTTTATAGCCCATATACAGGTGCTGGTCATATAATTAGAATATCATCAAAAAGTTGATTTATTTCACTAATTCCATTCAGAAAGTGAAACTTGTATAATGTATACATTCATTCCACACAGACTGATATATTTCAAGTGTTTATTTCTTTTAATTTTGATGATTATAACTGACAACTAATGAAAACCCCAAATTCAGTATCTCAGAAAATTAGAATATTACTTAAGACCAATACAAAGAAAGGATTTTTTGAAATCTTGGCCAACTGAAAAGTATGAACATGAAAAGTATGAGCATGTACAGCACTCAATACTTAGTTGGGGCTCCTTTTGCCTGGATTACTGCAGCAATGCGGCGTGGCATGGAGTTGATCAGTCTGTGGCACTGCTCAGGTGTTATGAGAGCCCAGGTTGCTCTGATATTGGCCTTCAGCTCTTCTGCATTGTTGGGTCTGGCATATCACATCTTTCTCTTCACAATACCCCATAGATTTTCTATGGGGTTAAGGTCAGGCGAGTTTGCTGGCCAGTTAAGAACAGGGATACCATGGTCCTTAAACCAGGTACTGGTAGCTTTGGCACTGTGTGCAGGTGCCAAATCCTGTTGGAAAATGAAATCTGCATCTCCATAAAGTTGGTCAGCAGCAGGAAGCATGAAGTGCTCTGAAACTTCCTGGTATACGGCTGTGTTGACCTTGGACCTCAGAAAACACAGTGGACCAACACAGATGACATGGTACCCCAAACCATCACTGACTGTGGAAACTTTACACTGGACCTCAAGCAACGTGGATTCTGTGCCTCCCCACTGGGCAAAGTTACGTCCAAAAGACGTCTTTTTGAAGTCTTTGCAGACGTTGAAAAGACGTCCACTGAGGAGCCAGAATGAAAGTTTTTATGACGTCTTTTTTTGACGTGTTCTGCACGTCTGATATAGACGTTCATGCAACCTCCATACAAGGTTAAAAACTAGTTCAAATGTGGTTAGTGGACATATTTTTTATATAATTTAAGGTTAATTTAGACAAATTTTATACTGTTTCTGGACCAAATATACACTCTCAGGATGCAGTATATTTAAACTCATGTTTTTTCAAAGTAATTTACATTTATAATTTTAAAGCAACTCACAGACACTGTCCAAAAATCCTGAAAATAAAAGAATATTCACTGAAACAGTGTTTAATTAAATTATCAAATAACTGATTATTAAGCATTTGGTAAAGTCAACTTCAAATCAAAGACAATAAATCTCTCAAGATCTCATCAGAAGAGGATCAAACATCTCCACAAACAGCATCACCAGCTTTACTCATTAGATTGACTTTATTTCTGCCAGACATCTATAGCTTTTATTGATAATTACCAGAGTTTTAAATGATGGTATTTGTTTCGTTTTAACTTACCATTGTGGCGGACAGTGTTAGCTTTAGTTGGGATCTTGGTCCTTGTTCTTTTTGTATTAGCTTATATTTGGCTTTGCTAACAATATCTTTGTGAAACAAAGTTGAGGCAAAGGAAGCCGAAATGGAGCGAGATCAGATGCTGTTAGCTTTTTTTTGATGATGATAAAATCGTCACAAATTGAGCATCTCAAAATGAGCATTGTTTTAAGTTTTGTATTACATTTGACATTTATAGCCACCAAACATTGTGAAACTGCAGTACCGGCACCAAAAGCAATGAAATGATAAATTGTGAAGATGGACAAAACGCATGTGCATGAGATATTTAGAGAAAAAACGCATTATGTGGTCACATGCAGATATCAAGATTTTGCACATGAATCACAACAACGGTGACAATCAAAACAAACAAAAAAGCTTCATGCTGCAATGCATGATGGGTAACAAACTCATCCTTAATTCCTAAGTTGTTTTGTTTTTATTGTCACCGTTGGTGTGATTCATGCGCAAAATCTTTATATTTGTGTGTGACTTCATGAACAGTTTGCTCAATTTCTGTGTACATGAGTTTTCATCCATAAATATACACACAACAGTTAAAATTCAGTATGAGAAGTTATTTGTATTATGATTAAGTCATAATTGACAGGAAGATGTCAACATTTGCTTTCAGCTTTCTCTGACACAACATCTGTGCTTTATTAAACAAACTGTTACAGATGCCTAATTAAAGCTAAAATAAGTAGTACAAGGACCAAGATCCCAACTAAAGCTAACACTGTCCACCGCAATGGTGAGTTCTAATGAAACATACCAACATTGAAAACTCTGGTAATTATCAATAAAAGCTATAGATGTCTGGCAGAAATAAAGTCAATCTAGTGAGTGAAGTTGGTGATGCTGTTTGTGGAGATGTTTGATCCTCATCTGCTGAGATCTTGAGAGATGTATTGTCTTTGATTTGCAGTTGACTTTACCAAATGCTCAATCATCAGTTATTTGATCATTTAATTAAACACTGTTTCAGTGAATATTCTTTTATTTTCATGGTTTTGCAATTACAAATGTAAATTACTTTGAAAAAACATGAGTTTAAATATAATGCATCCTGAGAGTGAATATTTGGTCCAGAAACAGTATAAAATTTGTCTAAATTAACCTTAAATTATATAAAAAAATATGTTCACTAACCACATTTGAACTAGTTTTTAACCTTGTATGGAGGTCCCATGAACGTCTATATCAGACGTGCAGAACACGTCAAAAAAAGACGTCATAAAAACTTTCATTCTGGCTCCTCAGTGGACGTCTTTTCAACGTCTGCAAAGACATAAAAAGACGTCCACTGGACGTAACTTTGCCCAGTGGGTCTCCTCTCTTCCTCCAGACTCTGGGACCCTGATTTTCAAAGGAAATGCAAAATTTTCTTTCATCAGAGAACATAACTTTGGACCACTCAGCAGCAGTCCAGTCCTTTTTGTCTTTAGCCCAGGCGAGATGCTTCTGACGCTGTCTGTTGTTCAAGAGTGGCTTGACACAAGGAATGCGACAGCTGAAACCCATGTCTTGCATACGTCTGTGCGTAGTGGTTCTTGAAGCACTGACTCCAGCTGCAGTCCACTCTTTGTGAATCTCCCCCACATTTTTGAATGGGTTTCGTTTCACAATCCTCTCCAGGGTGCGGTTATCCCTATTGCTTGTACACTTTTTTCTACCACATCTTTTCCTTCCCTTCGCCTCTCTATTAATGTGCTTGGACACAGAGCTCTGTGAACAGCCAGCCTCTTTTGCAATGACCTTTTGTGTCTTGCCCTCCTTGTGCAAGGTGTCAATGGTCGTATTTTGGACAACTGTCAAGTCAGCAGTCTTCCCCATGATTGTGTAGCCTACAGAACTAGACTGAGAGACCATTTAAAGGCCTTTGCAGGTGTTTTGAGTTAATTAGCTGATTAGAGTGTGGCACCAGGTGTCTTCAATATTGAACCTTTTCACAATATTCTAATTTTCTGAGATACTGAATTTGGGGTTTTCATTAGTTGTCAGTTATAATCATCAAAATTTAAAGAAATAAACACTTGAAATATATGAGTCTGTGTGGAATGAATGTATACATTATACAAGTTTCACTTTTTGAATGGAATTATATGATCAGCACCTGTATAGTCTATATACAGACTATAGTCCCCATCAAGCTAGCTTTTAAACTCAGAGACCTCGGCCTAAACTCTTCACTCTGTGACTGGATTCGAGATTTTCTCACCGGCAGACCTCAAGTGGTGAAAGTAGGCCAGTTCACCTCCAACTCCATTACTCCAGTCACCCGTCCCACAGTCTGCTCTCTCTCCTACCCTAAGGAAGACGTCTCCGCAGCATCCAATCCCGCACTAGCCGACTGAGGGATAGCTCAAAACGAATACACCCTACAGCACACTCCCACTTTACGATATGCCAGTCACTGCACTTTAACACAGTTCAACAGGACTGCACGCACACTGTGCACAAACACAACAATCTATCTGCTACCACTGGATACCATCCAACGCACATCCATGACATTACGTATCTGGACTATGTAAAATCTGCTGCACCTTCGCATATTGTGTGTATATACTGTATGTGTACATAATGTAAAATGTGTACATACGGTGCATAACATGTATTGATAACTGTAAGTATGTCTTGAAAAGTACACTGTGTGTACTGAGTATATGTATGTGTATTCTGCACATTGTCTTCTGTATAAGTCTGTAAGTATGTACTGTCTATATGCAATTTTTTCTGCACTGTCTGGAGCACGCTCTCAAGAATTTTACTCACCAAGGCACATGTGCTGTGGTGATGTGACAATAAAAGCGATTTGATTTGAACTCAGCGATCTGAAGGCGACTCGATGCCACAGTTAATAGTTCCTCTGTCAGAACAAGCAGTTTGGAGCACCTGATGCCCATGTGTACATAAACGCCACTGATTTGGAAACTTTTCCAAAACACGCAAGCATCCATAAACACTCGCTGTATTCAACTACGTGAATATACTTAGCTGTAGCCCATTCAGGCAAAAATATGATGTTATAGTGATGAGTGAGCAGAGACCGCACATACATGGTTTGTTTGACATTATACGGTCCTCTGTAATTCTCAATAATGGCAGGTGCTCATCACTAATGTACAATCATCATTTAGTTAGTCACTTAATTATATCCTTACTTTTAACTCTTTGAGGACTTGAGATTTGTATTGAGACTTGCTTGTGACTTGAAAGGAATTACTTAGTTCCTCCTCTGGTGAAATCAGCTGTCTGAGTTAATGGGTGAAATAAACACATGGCAGGACTTTTACTTTCTGAATCATGGACTTTACACCTCTGTCTGTAATATATCAGCTTTTTTACACTATTCAAATCAAATCAAATCACTTTTATTGTCACATCACCACAGCACAAGTGCCTTGGTGAGTTAAATTCTTACGAGTGTGCTCCAGACAGTGCAAAAAACAACAATTTACATATGGACAGTACATATTTACAGACTGTACAGAAGACAATGTGCAAAATACACATACAGATACTCAGTACACATAGTGTACTATAAAGACATACTTAGTTATCAACTACACATTATACACCATATGTACACATCTACATTATGTACACTATCTATCCATTATGTAATCTATACATAGTAATAATGTGAAGGTGCAACAGATTATAAATTTACAGCAGATTGGTTGAGCAGCAGATAGTTGTGCAAAGGTGCAACAGATTATGCATATGCAGTGTCGTGGATGTGCTTTTGTATGGTGTCCAGTGATGACAGTGTGCAGTGTCCAGCAGTGTGTGCGTGTAGTCCGGTAGAACTGTGTTAAAGTGCAGTGCATGGCATGGCATGTTGTGTGAGAGGGAGTGTGATGTAGGTGAGTTATTTCTGACTGTTCATTAGCCTGATAGCCTGAGGGAAAAAGCTGTCCCTCAGTCGGCTAGTGCGGGATCGGATGCTGCGGAGACGTCTCCCTGAGGGCAGCAGAGAGAGCAGTCTGTGGGACGGGTGGCTGGAGTCTTTGATAATCCTCCAGGCTTTTCTTGTACATCGCTTGGTGTAGATGTCCTGGAGGGAGGGAAGCTCACCTCCAACAATGGGGCAGGCAGTTCGCACGACCCTTTGCAGAGCCCTGCGGTTGCCAGCGGTGCTGTTTCCAAACCAGGCGGTGATGCAGCCGGTCAGGATGCTCTCCACAGTGCAGGTGTAGAAGGATCTGAGGATGCTGGGGCTTGTTCCAAACTTCCTCAGCCATCTCAGGAAGAAGAGACGCTGATGTGCCTTCTTCAGCACTGCATCTGTGTGAGCAGACCATGTGAGATCCTCAGTGATGTGAACGCCGAGGAACTTAAAGCTGTTTACCCGCTCCACAGGTGTCTTGTCGATGGTGATGGGTGTGTGTTCTCTGCTCTGTCTCCTGTAATCCACCACCAGCTCCTTGGTCTTGTCGATGTTGAGTGAGAGGTGGTTCTCCTGACACCATTTAGTCAGGGTACTCACCTCCTCTCTGTAGGCCATCTCATCATTGTCGGTGATCAGGCCTATCACCGTTGTGTCATCAGCAAATTTGACGATGACATTGGAGCTGTGTGTAGCTGTACAGTCATGTGTGTACAGGGAGTACAGGAGTGGGCTGAGGACGCAGCCCTGCGGTGCACCAGTGTTGAGATGATGTGTTGTTGCCCATTCTGACCACCTGACTTCTGCCTGTCAGGAAGTCCAGGATCCAGCTGCACAGAGATCTGTTCAGTCCTAGAGTCTGGAGCTTCGCAACCAGTGTGGCAGGCACTATGGTGTTAAATGCCGAACTATAATCCACGAACAGCATCCTCACATAGGTGTTCTTATTTTCCAGGTGGGAGAGAGCAGTGTGCAGGGTGAAGGCAATAGCATCGTCTGTGGAACGGTTCCACGTCTGTGGCACAATGGTGGATTTTTTGAAGCATGCGGGAACCACAGACAGAGAGAGGGACAGATTGAAAATATCTGTAAAAACCCCGGCTAGCTGGAAAGCGCATGCTTTGAGCACACGGCCTGGTATGCCATCCGGGCCCACGGATTTACGGATGTTCACCCGTTTGAAGGATCGGGTTACATCCGCGACAGAAAGCGTGAGTGGACTCACCTCTTCTGCGGCAGCCACGGGAGCGTTCTCTGTGTGTGTGGTGTTATCAGCCTCGAAACGAGCATAAAAGGTGTTGAGCTCGTCCGGTAGACAATGTTCACAGTAGCTGGTTTATTCCCTTTAAAGCCTGTGTTGTTGATGCCCTGCCACATGCATGTCACATGATTGTTGAAATGTTCTTCAACTTTGTTTTTATATTGTCGTTTGGCTGCTTTGATGGATCTCCTGAGATCGTAACTGGCTTGTTTACGATCGCCAGTGTTTCCAGATTTAAAGGCAGATGTCCGCGCTGACAAGGCTGATCGAACATTAACAAATTAAGCCTCCAGAAATTAACCCTTTTGTGAACCACTTGGCTGAAAAGCTTAAAGCTCCATGAGGCTTCATCTGTCCATCATTACCTGTGATGTCACAATTAACGTTCCACTGCATTGGTCAGCTGCTACGTGATCGGTCCATTTTGTGAGGTGGGCGGGGCTTCTGAGCCGCAATACATCTCAGGTTACACATGTAACCATGGTTCCCTGAGAATACTGAACGAGACGCTGCGCCCTTCAGCATGACCGTGTCTGAAGCATGAATTAAAAATCGACAATGAACTTGAACTTGGTAGGCAGCAGCCTATGATGTAAGCGTCTGCGGGTATAAAAGAGCACCTCTGTAATAGGTCATCCACTTCTTTGTCTGAAAGAGATGCAGGAATATCATACAGAAGGTAATGTGCAAAATACACATACATATACTTAGTACACACAGTGTACTATTAGACATACTTACAGTTATCAATACACATTACACACCCTATGTACACATTCTACATTATGTACACATATATACACACAGTAATATGCAAAGGTGCAACAGATTACACATAAGCTATGTGTCATGGATGTGTCATGGATGTGCATTAGAACCACCAGATTTTTGTTTTTGTGCAGTGTATGAGTGTAGTCCAGTTGAACTGTGTTAAAGTTAAAGTGCATGGCATACCGTAAAGTGGGAGTGGGGAGTGTGCTGAAGGGTGTGTTATTTCTGATTGTTCATTAGCCTAATAACCTGAGAGAATAAGCTATCCCTCAGTCAGCTAGTGCGGGATCCGATGCTGCGGAGACGTCTTCCTGAGGGCAGCAGAGAGAGAGAGAGAGAGAGCACTATACTAATACTGCCTAAGCAGAGCTCCGGTGAGCAGAGGCTTCAGCAAAATGACTATCTTAAACGAGAGGAAGTCTAGCAACACTCAATCCTGGTAGGGGAACTCTTAAGAGTGGAGGTCTCAGCCTAACAACTCTCTAAAGTGAGAGGAGACATACACTGTAAAAAATCGCTGTAAAACAACGGCCAAATTTTGACAGTAACATGCTGTTTTCCATAAAAAAAATGAATTCTGGGTAATATTTGACATTTTCGAGAAAGTAGCCTTCTGCTATATATCGTGAATTAACAGCGTTCAGGCAACACTCAGAGGCTGTGTTTCAAATTACACCCTACACCCTCATTCACTATTCCATACATGAGTTTACTAATATTCAGAAACTGATAAACAGCTGCTGTTAATGAGCAGAATCACTGATAAAAAGAGAAACAAGACAAACACAAGAAATACAACTGACTTCAGCCACAGCCTTAAGGCCCATACAGATCGGGACAAATTTCACGCACGATATTCGCCGACGTTTAACGCCTCATGACTAAACAAAGGGCGCCAATGTGAGTGTGCACACCAACGCGAATAACGCCACGCGTAAAAGCGTATTTTTTTTTAAAACGCCTCGGGTTCGTTTTTTTGGTTTGAAGCGTCGTGTCAAAAACTATCTGACCAATGAGATTGGCCCTTTTGCTCACGTGTCTGGAGCTGCTGAAGTTACAGTAAAACACAACTTGGGGGCGCTCAAACACAAAACAGTCTTGCCGAGCACACATACGTAATGACGAAGAAGATATACGCCAAGTAGCGTCTACACTGCCGGCGTCGGCGTCTTTTCCGGCATCTTTCCTCATTCAACAGAACGTCTCAGGTTACGTATGTAACCATAGTTCCCTGAGAATGGGAACGAGACACTGCGTCCTCTTTCGAGGGTCGCTTTGGGAACGCCTCCAGCGTGACCGGTTACCTGAAGCATGATTAAAACACCCAATACACCTGACATTGGCAGGTGGACGCCTATGACGCAAGCTAATGAGCGCAAGCTAATGAGCGTCTGCGAGCATAAAAAGGGCGCCTGTGGAACACATCATCCTCATTTTTTCAAGGGGGACCGACAGGAATGCCCGAAGCATGGCCAAGAGACGCAGTGTCTCGTTCCCATTCTCAGGGAACTATGGTTACATACGTAACCTGAGACGTTCCCTTCCGAAGGGAACTCTACACTGCGTCCTCTTTCGAGGGTCGCTTTGGGAACGATATCCCAACGCCGCCATGCTGAGGGAAAAGTGTCAAAAAGCTGGATTCCTAAGTCACAGACTTGAGGAACACCATCCCTGCTCAGCAGAACTAGGGTCAAAGAAAACCCTTCTTCAGGCCAGCTCAAAGCTCGCCATCATAGACTAGCTCACGAGAGTATGGCTCTCGGAGTGGAAGTCTCAGAAAGCGATTTTCTAAATTGAGAGGAGACTTCTACACTCGACGCTATGAACAGCTAGTGAGGCTCAGGACGGAGCACGCACGTAGTACTGCCTAAGCGGAGCTCTGGAGAGTGGAGGTTTAGGCAGAATGACTCTCTAAACGAGAGAACACCTGGCACACTCGATCCAGGTAGGGGAACTCCTAAGAGTGGAGGTCTCAGCATGACGACTCTCTAACTGAGAGGAGACCTGGCTACACTCAGTGCCAGAGGCAGTTAGTGAGGCTCAAGAAAGAGCCTGTGCATAGTGCTGCCTAAGCGGAGCTCTATAGAGTGGAGGCTTCAGCAGAATGACTCTCTAAATGAGAGGAAGCCTAGCAACACTCAACTCTAGTTGAGGGGCTCTTAAGAGTGGGGGTCTCAGCATACCGACTCTCTAAAGCGAGAGGAGACCTGACTCCACTCAGCGCCAAAGACAGCTAGCGAGGCTCGCAAAGAGACTACATACTAATGATGCTGCCTAAGCGGAGCTCTGGAGAGCAGAGGCTTCAGTAAAATGACTCTCTTGAACGAGAGGAAGCCTAACACTCGATCCAGGTAGGGGAACTCAAGAGTGGAGGTCTCAGCATAACGACTCTTCTACACTCAACGCCACAGGCAGTTAGTTATGCTCAAAAGACTCTACATCCTCCTATTACTGCCAGACGGAGCTCTGAAGAGTGGAGGCCTCAGCAGGACGACTCTCAACGAGAGGAAGCCTAACAACACTCAACCCTAGTTGAGGGGCTCTTAAGAGTGGGGGTCTCAGCATACCGACTCTCTAAAGCGAGAGGAGACCTGACTACACTCAGCGCTAAAGACAGCTAGCGAGGCTCACAATAGAGACTACGTAATAAAGGTGCTGCCTAAGCGGAGCTCTGGAGAGCAGAGGCTTCAGTAGAATGACTCTCTTAAATGAGAGGAAGCCTAACACTCAATCCAGGTAGGGGAACTCTCAGAGTGGAGGTCTCGGCATAATGACTCTCTAAGTGAGAGGAGACCTGGCTACACTCAACGCCAGAGGCAGTTAGTGAGGCTCGAGAAAGAGCCTGTGCAAAGTACTGCCTAAGCGGAGCTCTAGAGAGTGGAGGCTTCAGCAGAATGACTCTCTAACGAGAGGAAGCCTAGCAACACTCAACCCTAGTTGGGGGGCTCTTAAGAGTGGAGGTCTCAGCATATCGACTCTCTAAGCGAGAGGAGACCTGACTACACTCAGCGCTAAAGACAGCTAGCGAGGCTCACAATAGAGACTACGTACTAAGGTGCTGCCCAAACGGAGCTCTGGAGAGCAGAGGCTTTCAGTAGAATGACTCTCTTAAATGAGAGGAAGCCTAACACTTGATCCAGGTAGGGGAACTCTCAGAGTGGAGGTCTCAGCATAATGACTCTCTAAGTGAGAGGAGACCTGGCTACACTCAACGCCGAAGGCAGTTAGTGAGGCTCACGAAAGAGCCTGTGCATAGTACTGCCTAAGCGGAGCTCTAGAGAGTGGAGGCTTCAGCAGAATGACTCTCTAACAAGAGGAAGCCTAGCAACACTCAACCCTAGTTGGGAGGCTCTTAAGAGTGGAGGTCTCAGCACACCGACTCTCTAAAGCGAGAGGAGACCTGACTACACTCAGCGCTAAAGACAGCTAGCGAGGCTCACAATAGAGACTACATACTAATGGTGCTGCCTAAGCGGAGCTCTGGAGAGCAGAGGCTTCAATAGAATGACTCTCTTAAACGAGAGGAAGCCTAACACTTGATCCAGGTAGGGGAACTCCTAAGAGTGGAGGTCTCAGCATAACGACTCTCTAATTGAGAGGAGACCTGGCTACACTCAACGCCAGAGGCAGTTAGCGATGCTCAAACAGAGCCCATATTCTCCTATTACTGCCAGTGACGGAGCTCTGAAGAGTGGAGGCCTCAGCAGGATGACTCTCTAACGAGAGGAAGCCTAACAACACTCAACCCTAGTTGGGGGGCTCTTACGAGTGGCGGTCTCAGCATAACGACTCTCTAATTGAGAGGAGACCTGACTACACTCATCGCTAGAGACAGCTAGCGAGACTCACACTAGGGCCTACATATTCATAGTGCAGTCTAAGCGGAGCTCTAGAGAGCGGAGGCTTCAGCAAAGTGACTCTCTTAAACGAGAGGAAGCCTAGCAACGCTTAATCCAGGTAGGGGGATCCCTACGAGTGGAAGTCTCACGCTAGGTATAGCTAGCGAGGCCCACAATAGGGCCTCCATACCAACCGAGTAGACTAAGCGGAGCTCTGGAGAGCGGAGGATTCGACGATATGACTCTCTTAGCGAGATGAAGCCTAAAAACACTCACTCCAGGTATGGGAACCCTTACGAGTGGAAGTCTCAGCATAACGACTCTCAGGCGAGAGGAGACCTGACTTCGCTCAGCGCTAGCGACAGCTAGGGAGGCTCACAACAGAGCCTACAGACTAGTAGTGCAGTTTAAGCGGAGCTCTGGAGAGCTGGGGCTTCAGTAGAAAGCCTAGTAACACTCGATCCTGGTTCCGGAGCTCTAAAGAGTGGAGGTCTCAGTATAGCGACTCTCCAGTGAGAGGAGACCCGACAAGACTCAGCGCTAGAGAAGGCTAGCAAGGCTCACAATAGAGGCTACACACCAATAGTGCGGTGTAAGCGGAGCTCTGGAGAGCGGAGGCTTCGGCCGAATGACTCTCTTAATGAGAGGAAGCCTAGCAACACTCGATCCAGATAACTTTCCGTCAGTGTAGCCCGGTATCAGACCATCAGACTCGTTTCTCATCATTGGTCCAAACACAGGGTCCGCTGTCAAGCATGTGTGTGGGGGGGGGGGGGGGGGGGGAGGTACCAATTAGGTGTCAGCAGCTGCAGATGGCTGACCGCGTCTGCTCTGGATCGTTTCCCTCCTCCTATCCATCCACTTACGTCTTCTCTGTGACCTACTCCTCCGTAGAGGAGGACCACGGTTAGCGACGCTAATCACCTGGCCCTGCCTCTGGTACTCAGACCGGGATGGGCCAGGTCCCCCTAGGCGTTCAGGCTCAGACCTAGACCGGCGCGGTAAACATGATTTAAATGCTGCTGAGCGCGCCTTCGCCTCCTTAAATTTCTCAACCACCGTCTCAACAGATGTGCCGAACAACTCCGAAGGCGAAACCGGCGCATCGCGAAGAAAACGTTTCTCTTTCTCCCCGATGTCCGCCAGGTTCATCCACAGATGTCTCTCGGTGGCCACCATGGCCGCCATCGACCTGCCGATCGCGGCAGCCGTTTGCTTGGTAGCCCTGAGAGCCAGATCTGTGGTGCGGCGCAACTCAGTTACCGCCTCAGGGGGGAGCCCCTGACCCTGGTCTAGGTCCTTTAGCAGGTCAGCCTGGTATGCCTGCAGCACCGACATCGTGTGCAAAGCAGCACCAGCCTGACCAGCTGCCGCGTATGCCCTACCATTCAAGCGAGATGTATCTTTCAATGCCTTGGATGGTAGAGCCGGAGCCTTTAGCGTCGATGCCACGCCCCTTGAGAGATAGCTCGCAAGCGTCTCTTCAATAGGGGGCATCGACCCATATCCATGCTCGCGCATGCCCTCGATATCAGCATAATTATTATGCTTATACCGATGGATGCGGGCTGAATATGGCTTTTCCCATGCCTTCACGATCTCATTATGCAGATCTGGAAGGAATGGGAGGCTCACGGGGGCTGGGAGATTATGTCCGGAGAGGAATCGCTCATCAAGTCTACTACGAGCCACTCCCCCTTTCTCGTGCCTCCACTGTAGGTCTAACATAGCCGTGGCACGCTCCATAACCTCCAACAGCTCATCATAAGCGGGGCAGACAGGCTGAGAGGGCTCAGAAATATCCTCTTCGTCCTCATCAGCCCACTCCTGCCCATGAGCCAACAGAGCACTTCCTGCTGGATCTGAAGATGTAAGAGACAATACATCTTCCTCCAGCAGTTCACTCTCGTCAGCCGCTGACGGGCGCGAGATATTAGTTCCTCTCACCGCCTCGTCAGCGAGCTTCATCTGCGATCCCCACGACCTCAGTCTCCTCGCTGCCTCAGCAGCGGCTGGACTCGAGCCGCGGGGGGCAGATGATTGTCCCAATTCCCTCGAAAAAAGGGACATACGAGATCGGAGCTTTCCCAGAGAAAAAAGCTCACAATGCGCGCACTCCATTCCCTCGAGAACAGAGCGCGCGTGCTCTTCGCCCAAACACATAACGCACAGATCGTGTGTATCATCTGGCGTCAGAAAACGCTGACACGGATCGACACACCTCCTAAAGCGCTTCTCAACAGACATGTTTACTCACACTTCAGAAACAAGGTCCCCTGAAGGAAAAAAGTGGATGATGTGTTCCACAGGCGCCCTTTTTATGCTCGCAGACGCTCATTAGCTTGCGCTCATTAGCTTGCGTCATAGGCGTCCACCTGCCAATGTCAGGTGTATTGGGTGTTTTAATCATGCTTCAGGTAACCGGTCACGCTGGAGGCGTTCCCAAAGCGACCCTCGAAAGAGGACGCAGTGTAGAGTTCCCTTCGGAAGGGAACAATAATTTCTTCATCGCTGGAGCTGCTGGAGCTGGAGCTTCTGGTGCTTAAAATATTCATGTTTTCTTTGTATGATTTTGACAAGCGCGTAAATACTTGCTCTCTTCTTCTGAGTGACAAGCGAGTGTCAGAAGCATAAAGTTGCACAGCGCCACCTTGTGTACCAGGGTATTTTTGTTTTGCATTAAGCGCCATCTAATGTCAGGGAATGAATTTGCATGTTCACTCGGCTCATCGTCAGCAAAAATCGCTTGGGTATGAACACAAAAAATGCGCTGAAAAACGCTGGCGAATAACGCACGTCGATATTCGTCCCGGTGTGTACGGGCCTTTAGATAAAATCAACCGAAGATTTAAACAACTCAACAAACAGCTTTACCAGCTTCACGCTTTACTAACCAAACTGCCTTTATTTCTGTCAGATGTCTACAGAAGAGCTTATTGAGAATGAACAGAGGTTTAGATGATGATGTTTTATTGTTTCGTCTGACGATACCATTGTGGAGCTCAGTGTTGGCTTCACCCTTGACTTTTGAACATTAGTTTTTGTTTGATAGCTATAATTGTGATTTTATGATGCGTTAGTAATTGTTAAATTGGTATGGATGGTCAGGTGATATTGGCTATTTCTAATTTTCATAAACATCATCTTTCTTAAAGTCTCACATACAGAATTCATTCAGAATCAAATTATTTGAGTGTTGTTTTATGTATATTTTGTATTGTCCAATAACTTTAAGCATGATATCAGTCAGTGTTGTTACAACCATATAATATAATTTAATAACTGTTTGGGTTTAAAACATTTGTAACTTCTGTGTTATTTACACTCAAAGAGAGAAATCAATAATCAGCATATGAATATCAACAATGGTGACAATCAAAATCTTCATGCTGCAATGCATGCTGGGTACCAGCCCAGGACAAAACTCATCCATGACTCCCAGCATGCATTGTGGCATGAATAAATGATGCCACTGAATTGTCCACTTATTTTCTTGAATTCCTACTATGTGCTTTTGTTTTTGCTTTTGTTTTTGTGTTGAGATTTAGTAGCATGTTTTGTGATGGTCAGAACTGATCTGTTTATTTATTTTTGTGTTTTGTCACCATTGTTGAGATTATTGATATGTGTGTCTAAATTACAACAAAGCTTTTTTCATTTGTTAAAATTATGTGATTTGAAATGTCTTTCATAACTGATTACTCAGCAGTGCTTGTTATTTTGCTATAGTATCAATATTTAGTAAAAAAAGCAAAACCAGATAAAATCAGTGAAACAGGAGTCAGAGGATGACTGTTATTAAAATCCACAAACAGCAATACCTCATGTTTTTTCTCTGACTTTTTTTTTTGCCATAACAAGCATGTTTCAATAGCGCATTGTTACAGAAGCCAAAGAAAAGTTAATGTTAAAAGTCAAGGTTTAAGAGCCCAACTAAAGTAAACACTGATCTCCTTCAATAGTAGTGAAAAAAACCCCGACAAAAACGTCTAACTCTCAATAAGATCTTCTGTAGACGTCTAACAGAAATAAAGTCAGTCTGGTAATAATTGAAGCTTGTTTAATCAGATCTTGAGAGATTTAATTTCTTCTTTTATCTCCGTTGATTTCATCTAAGGCTGTGGCTGAAGTCAGTTGTAGTTTTTGTGTTTCTCTTTCATTCAGTAATTATGCTTGTTAACACCAGCTGTTCATCAATAATGCACAATCATCACTTAATTAATCACAGCATTATCTCATTAACTTCACTGCTTCAGTGTTACTCTAACACTGTAGTGTGGACACACTGTAAGTGTTCATTTAAAACTGAGGATTTTGCTGTGGGGTTTAAAGGGTTAAAGATGTAAGATGAAAAAAAAAACATCATGAAATGTAAATTAACAGTAGTAAACTGTAATTAATTTACGGCAACGAACTGTAGAAAAACAGTAACATGTTGGCCACCAGAGCTGCCAGTAGATTACCATTAATTAAAGGAAAAAACAGCAATATACTGTAAAACATACCAGTTAGATTTCCCAAACAAAACATTTCCCAAAAAAAGTTAATTTCACTGAAATATTAGTGAATGTTCAGAGAAAAAAGTTATGCAAAGTCAACTTATGAGGAGAGTAAATATTAATCTGAACTGTATTAATGTGTTTTTGCACAAGATAAATATGTTAGTTTAATTTAGTTTTGTGGGTCACCATTGTTCTGGAGAGCAGAGCCTGTGCTTCAGTCAATGATGAGCTGCAAACTCTAATGTTCTGCTGCTTTATTTAAAGACAGTAACTGTAGATTTGCTGATTCAGTGACAATATCTTTACTAAGCATTTTAATACATAAATGTTTGCTATTGCTAGTTTATGACAATCTACAAAGATTTGAGTAAAAGTCATGTTTGGTTGCTTTATTATTACACTTTAAATGTTTATGGTTTTATAGTAAGAAACATTTCTTAATGGACTCAAATGAAATAAGTTCACTCTACTAACACCATATAAAAAAAAAAAATGTTTTAACTCGAACGTTTTGAAGCAATCGGTTTCCAAAATGAAGTGAGTTAACACATGGTATAATAACGGTAACATACTGTAAAATGACGAGCTGTAAATTAACATTTACATTTACATTTAGTCATTTAGCAGACGCTTTTATCCAAAGCGACTTACAATTGGGGAGTACATAAAGCGATTAATCTAGAAGAGGCAAACAGACAGAGGAAGTGCCAATAACACCAAGTATCGGGCATTGTTCAAATAAGTACAAGCTAGCAAGGGAAGGAGAGAAAGATAAAGAGAAAGATGAAGATTTTGAAAAAAGTGAAATAAATTTTTATTTTTTTTATTTTTTATGTAGTCAAGTAGAGTTGAAAGAGATGAGTTTTTAGTTGTTGCTTGAAATTTGACAGGGATCCAGCATTCCGGATGGGGGTGGGAAGATCATTCCACCAGCCAGGAATAGTGAAAGAGAATGTTCTGGAGAGTGATTTTGAGCCTCTCTGTGATGGTACCACGAGGCGTCGCTCACTAGCAGATCTCAGAATTCTGGAGGGGATGTAAATTCGTAATAGTGAGTGGAAGTAGGTGGGTGCTGAGCCTGAGCCTAACAGTAGAGAACTATACATTAACAGTACAATGCTGGCAACCACAGCTGCCAGTAGATTACCGTTATTTTACAGCACAATTTGTTTTCAGTGTATGTTCAACCTAAGCAGTACAGTCGATCATTCATTACACAGTTCCTATTCTGTTAACAGATGGAAACAAAAAGGAATTCTGAAAGAGAAAGCACTCCTCATCAGATTCCTTCCATGACCCGCCTACAATCCCCGTGATCGATCTGTCTAACTGCCTTGGCAGCCGTGAGACCCGAAAACGCGGGTGGGAGGCACTCAATTCGCAACTTTTTTGTTTTGAGAGTCAAGCATATGAGGGATACTTAATGAGATCACTTCCCGCAGCGTGCATTTAGCTCCCCTGAGAGCCAAACACACTGTTCAAACACTAAACTCTTCAAGAATCAGGAGAGGACAGAAACTGCCAAGAATACATTGCATTAAGCTTGTTCAACTCCCTCGAGAAACGAATATGCTCGTGCAAACACTGACTAAAACTCGACTAAAACCTCTGACAGTAGTAGTTACGCAAATGCAAACAATGAGCGCATCCTATTCTCTCGTGAGTCAAACACGAGTGCTTCCGTACACAAAGGCTTGAAGACAAAGAAGAGGATGACATATTACACAGGTGCTCTTTTATACCCGCAGATGTTTACGTCATAGGCTACCGCCTGCATATGTCAAGTTCATTGTCGTTTTTCATTCATGCTTCAGACACCGATCACTCTGAAGGCATTCCCATAGCGGCTTCTAGAGGACGCAGTGTGGAGTTCCCTTTCGAAAGGGAACTCGTAGCGCTAGTCCCACTGTAATCCACTTTTAGGAGGAGCAGAAATAAAAGTTATTTATTAAGGGTTATTTAGGAAATTATCATAAAATGCTGTCTGTTTGGCGAATAAATGCTTTGTTATTATTTTGTGCCGATTTAAGTCATTTACAATTAAAATGGTGTAATATTGGCATGTATTTTATGCTGTAAATATAGCTTAGGTTGTTGTGATTTAAAAGTGAATGCGCACTTTACTGATCGTGAGCACTAGATAACACCAGATATGACCATTTATTGTTTAAGTGTTAAATTTTTTTAGAATTGTAATTCTGCATGTAATGTTATACCCTACATATTATATTAACCCAGTGTAAGTCATGCACAGGGTATTACAGTTGGGTGAAAGGACGTATACATAGTTTAAAGTGCCAGTGTTTTTATAAGAGAGAGCAAAACAAAAAACATCAAAACATAAAATGTGGGGAAAATAAAATGACTGGTGTGTGTATGCATACTCATATTACTGCCAAATATGGAGTTCTAAAGAGAGGAGGCTTCAGCAGGACGACTATCTTAAACGAGAGGAAGCCTAACAACACTCAACCCTAGTTGAGGGGCTCTGAAGAGTTGAGGTCTCAGCATAACGACTCTCTAAAACAAGAGGAGACCTGACTACACTCAGAGCTAGAGACAGCTAGCTAGGCTCACAATAGAGCCTACATACTAATGGCGCTTATCCACTGCATGGTACGGCACGGTAAGGTTCGGTACGGTTCACTTTTGGGGGATTTTCCACTGGGTACTGTACCAGGTACCTGTTACTTTTTTAGTACCACCTCTTTAGTTCCAAGCGATCCGTACCGTTACCAAAACGTGACGTGTAAACTCTGCTGATTACTGATTGGCCGGAGAGAATCATCATTACTGCGTCACTTGCAACATGAGACCCAATATATACCCGCTAGATTTAAATCAGCACAGCCAGTGAAGGATCGGACGCAACTTTCATTTGAACAAGCGCACCTTTTAGTATCAACAAAAAAAATTCTGTTTCGTTGTCTGTTGAGGAAGTAACTTACAGACGTTCCTCTCGTTGATAGCTGAGGAGCGGATCCAGCGAGAGCTTGATGGTGCGACGCCGAAGGAAAAAGCCTTATGTATATACTTTTGACCTTGCTATATTTTCAAAGTATGTCTTCTGTTTATATTTTTACCTTTGTATCTGTGTTTTGCTTCAATTAAAAACAATCTGATCGAATAAGTGTACCTCCAGACTATATTAAAAAAGTATTATTGTATGAGCACGTAATTTCTTGAAAAAGACAAATGATTAATGCCACGATTATAAAAACCATCACAGAAATAAAAAAACAAGGGTGTACTAAATTGAGGGCCAGTTTGACTGTTCATGCAGTTATTTGTGTAAAAGTCTTATTTGTTGTGTGATTATAAGTCTGGCAGTTAGTTAATAACCTATCATCAGGACCCAGAACCGTGTTAGAGACCTGGATGCTGGCGCAGTTTAGAAATGTGTAAGCGCTATTATAAGCGCGAGATCGTTGGACTTAGTGATAATAATGTAATTTCATCCACGATGCTTGAGTAATCACATGTGTGCGTGCATCAACGAGTAAGTTAATTTCTTTATATGTTATATTTACATTGCTACCATTCATTTGTTTCAAAATACGTGCTTATCGAGAATGCCATAACACATGTCTCTGTAAGCTAATCGCAAGCTAATTCTGTTATGCAATCACTGTATGAGCATTTGCCGTGTTTATTGACATACGAAATGCCGACTGTTGCTCATTTGCATACTGATGTTCTTTCATGTAAACTTGTACTTTATTATTGTTATTTCTATTTCTAGGACCACACTTAAGTAAACTGTTCAATTCTAAAAGAGTGGTCTGTGAGTGGTGTGTGTATTTAACTCCTCCAACTGACATTACGAAATCGTTCTGACCGGACAAGTTTTGGTGGTTGCCACCGGGTATTAATCAACATATAAGAGCATATCAATTCTTTTCAAATGGATACATTGTACATTTTGAAATATTTAAAAGTTTATTGATAAATCACAGAACACGCTACATGAATAGTTAACTAATCAAGTAATGCTAAGTCACTCCTCCTCTACAGCCCGTGGCACTGCCAGCACAGTCTCTGCTGCTGGGGTAAATCCCAAGCATTCTCATAGACCTCTCCATTGCTGTTAAAAACATGAAAATGAAGAACACTATTCCGTCTCCTTTCTTTGTTGTGAGTTTGTTTGTGGCGCGTTTACGATGATGTCACGGCAGTCGAGGCGGCGTAGCTATAATGACACGTGAATAATCCCGCCCACTCTATAGCGGTACTAAACTGCAGTGGAAACGCAAACCGACCTGTACCGAGCCGTGCCGAACCGTACCGTACCATGCAGTGGAAAAGCGCCATAATAGTGTTGTCTAAGCAGAGCTCTGGAGAGCGGAGGCTTTAGCAGAATATCTCCCTAAAACAAGAGGAAGCCTAACAATGCTCAATCCTCTCTAAAACTAGAGAAAGCATATCAACACCCAGCCCTAGATGATGAGCTACTAAGAATGGAGGTCTCAGCATTACAACTCTCTCAGCGAGAGGAGACCTGGCTACACGCAATGCAAGAGACAGTTAGTGACGCTCAAAGAAAGAGCCTATATACTGTGATGCGTATACCGGTTCCAAATCAGCGTCACCATGGAAACGCCTCTTCTACACTGATCACACAACAGCAACACCTGTGCGTGATGAGTGGCGCACCTGGAGCTCATTCCCACCGGCTATAAAAGCCAGGAGAAGAGGCAAACAAAGAGGTCGGCCACCGAGCTGCTGGTAAAACTAATGCCTGTTTATCTTTCTGACTGCACCCCAGGAGAGTGATATTCACCACCATACATCACCCCACGGACACCAAGTGGATCATTGCACCGAGCACCATTCACCTAAGCACCTGTGAGCAGTGTGGGTTAATAAATCACCCTCTGGGAAACTTTCCAGCCTATACGAATCTGTGTTCTTATTCACTTCGCGACATATGGTGGAGAATGCGGGCATACAGGTGAAGTGAGACACAGACTAATAAACGCCAGGTTTTTTACTCCCTGCAGGCGCCCAGGAATGAAAGATATGATGAGCTCAAAGCTGAAATTCTCGCCCGTGTGGGCCTGTCTCCCATGTGTGCAGCCCAGCAGTTCTTCCAATGGACATATAATGAACGGAAGACGGTGAGAACTCAAACTGCTCAACTCGCCTGATTGGCTCACATTTGGGTCCTCACCGGGTCTCCTACCGCAGACCAGGTGGCAGAGAAAGTTGTCGTCGACCGACTGTTGCGGGCACTGCCCCATCCGCTGAGACGCCCGGTCAGTATGAAGAATCCAGGTGACATTGCCAGTCTTGTTGAAGCTGTCGAGCTGGCTGAGGCAACAAATGCCCGTGACAGTGGAGAGAGAGCTTGCCTGGCGCCCCGAAGGGGGATGAAGCGGCGTCTGCTCCGAGATACAGCGCGACCAGGCAGCCGACCTACTAATGGTCATGCCAAAAACCACGACGGAGACTGTTATGGAGCTGGCCCATGCCCATCCGATGGCGGGGCACCTCGGGATGGAAAACACCATTAAACGCATCCGGGACCGTTTCCACTGGCCAGGGCTGGATGCATAAATGAAACGGTTCTGCCGTAGTTGCCCTACCTGCCAGTAGACGTCTCCTCGTCGTCCTCCCCCCAGCCCTCTCATTCTGCTACCTGTCATCGATGTGCCCTTCAAACGGATAGGGATGGATCTGGTGGGGCCGCTTCCAAAGTCTGCCGGGGTCATGAGCACATCCTGGTTATTCTGGACTACGCCACCCGGTACCCGGAAGCCATTCCCCGCGAACGCCAAGAACATTGCCCAAGAGCTGTTTCTGTTGGCCAGCCGAGTCAGGATACCAAAGGAAATCCTGGCTGACCAGGGTACACCCTTCATGTCCCGGCTGTCGGCTCCTCCAAGTACAACAACTGAGGACTTCGGTCTTCCACCCGCAGACAGATGGCCTCATCGAAAGGTTTGACCAGACACTTAAACAGATGTCGAGGCGGGTGGTGGCCGAAGATGGGCGCGACTGGGACTTATGATCCCATACGTGCTCTTTTGAATACGCGAGGTACCACAAGCCTCTACAGGGTTCACGCCCTTTGAACTGTTGTCTGGAAGACAGCTGCCTGTAAGTTCCTGGCAACCTGGAAAGGGCCCTACACGGTGCAAAACAAATAGGGCCGGTCACGTACCGAGTGCGGCAGCCTGGCCATCGACGAACAGAACAAATTTACATCAACTTGTTCAAGAAATTGGTTCCCCGCCTCGAGCAACTCGCTGTGCAAATCCGCACACCTCCAGGAGTCATAGTACGGCAGCGGCCCTACCCGATACCAGAAGCTCGCCGGTCGGCTATAGAGGAGGAGGTAAAGAAGATGCTTCAGCTGGGAATCATCGAACCCTCCCGTAGCCCCTGGGCCAGCCCAATAGTGATGGTACCGAAGCCGGACAACACCCTCCGTTTTTGTAACGACTTCAGGAAGCTCATTGAGGTCTCCGCCTTCGACGGATATCCCATGTCGCGGGTGGATGAGCTTTTGGACCGGCTGGGCAAAGCTCGATACATCAGCACCTTAGACCTCACCAAAGGGTATTGGCAGATGCCCCTGTCCCAGAGCTCCCGAGAAAAGACAACCTTTAGCACCCCCAATGGCCACTGGCAGTACCGGACGCTTCCCTTCGGCCTGCAGGGGGCACCGGCCACATTCCAGCGATTGATGGACATATTGCTCCAGTCACACCAAGCCTACGCCTCGGCTTACCTTGATGATGTCATCATACACTCAGAAAGTTGGGAGAATCACCTGGAGCGTCTGCGGAGGGTGTTGACGGAGCTACGGCGGGCTGGCCTCACGGCCAACCCAAAGAAGTGCCACCTCGGCCTCACCGACGCAAAATACCTGGGATACAAGATCGGAAGGGGGCTCATTATGCCCCAGGAAAGGAAGGTCAAGGCGGTGAAGAAGTTCCCACGTCCCATTAATAAGACTCAGGTACGAGCAATTTTGGGGTTGGCGGGCTACTACAGATGCTTCATCCCTAACTTCTCCACTATAACCTGCCCCCTGTCAGACCTTACAAGGAAGGGGCAGCCAAAGAAGATAGTCTGGACTCCTGAGGCAGAAGCCTTTTTCCAGGACCTCAAGACGGCCCTCACCTCCTCCCCGGTCCTGCATGCATCAGACTTCGTTTGCCCCTTCACGTTGTATACCGACGCCTCCGGCACGGCTTAGGAGCAGTCTCCACTCCCAGCTCCGGGATGGAGAGGAACACCCCGTGGTCTATATAAGCAGGAAACTCTCCCCCGCGGAAACCAAGTATGCGGCGCTGGAGAAAGAGGCCCTGGTCATAAAGTGGGCAGTCCTGGAGTTGAAATACTACCTCTGGGGCAGCCGTTTCACCCTTGTCACAGACCATGCACCATTTCAATGGATGTCTAAAGTGAAGGACACGGACGCCCGGGTGACTCGGCGGTTCCTCGCTCTGCAGGACTTCCACTTTCAGGTACAATATCGGGCCAGGGCTGACCACGGGAATGCTGACGGACTCTCCCGGAGCTGGCCTGGTTGGGCAGGTCTGGCAGGTAAACAAAAAATCCCCTCCCATACTACCCCCACAACAAGTTGTGTACTTCCCCACAGAACCAGGTCGACGCCTAGGGGGGGAATGTGGTGCATATCCCGGTTCCTGATCAGCATCGCCCTGGAAACGCCTCTTCCACACTGATCACAAAACAGCAACACCTGTGCATGATGAGTGGCACACCTGGAGCTCGTTCCCACTGGCTATAAAAGCCAGGAGAAGAGGCACACAAAGAGGTTGGCCACCGAGCTGCTGGTGGAACTAATGCCTGTTTATCTTTCTGACTGCACCCCAGGAGAGTGATATTCACCACCATACATCACCTCACGGGCACCAAGTGGATCATTCCACCGAGCACCATTCACCTAAGCACATGTGAGCAGTGTGGGTTAATAAATCACCCTCTGGGAGACTTTCCAGCCTATACCAGTCTGTGTAAACACTCAAAAGAGCTCAGCATTACATTCCATGCACTCAGTAGCACAAACCATGTTCAACCTAAGCAGTACAATCGATCATTCATTACACAGTTCCTATTCTGTTAACAGAGAGAAACAAAAAGGAATTATGAAAGAAAAAGCACTCCTCGTCAGATTCCTTCCATGACCCACCTACAATCCCCGTGATCGGTCTGTCTAACTGCCTTGGCAGCCGTGAGAACTGAAAACGCGGATGGGAGGCACTCAATTCGCAACCCTTTTTTTGTTTTGAGAATCAAGCATTCGAGGCATACTTAACGCGATCACTTCCCGCAGCTTGCATTTAGCTCCCCTGAGAGCCAAACACACTCTGTTCAAACACTAAATTCTTCAAGAATCAGATGAGGACAGAAACTGCCAAGAATACATCGCATTAAGCTTGTTCAACTCCCTCGAGAAGCGAACGTGCTCGTGCAAACGCTGACTAAAACTCGACTAAAACCTCTGCCAGTAGTAGTCATGCAAATGCAAACAATGAGCGCATCCTATTCTCTCGTGAGTCAAACACGTGTACTTCCGTACTCAACAAAGACTTGAAGACAAAGAAGAGGATGACATATTACGCAGGTGCTCTTTTAAACCAGCAGATGCTTAAGTAATAGGCTTCCGCCTGCCAATGTCAAGTTCATTGTAGTTTTTTCATTCATGCTTCAGACACTGGTCACGCTGAAGGCGTTCCCATAGAAGACTAAAAAGCCTTAAGGGCTAAAGAGAGAAAAATAAACGGTCTTTAGGTAGTTTTATTTGTCCTGAGGCATCTTCCCATTCTTTTCTCCTCTTCTTATCGCTTATCTTAGGAAAGTCTTACATTGCTTCTCTTGTTGCCCTTCGACTGAAAATTACAACCAAAAGCTACACAATGTGGTATTTTATCAGTGTTTTATTTTCTGAGTTGTGTTTCGGTAAAAAGCCAAAGGCTATAGAAATAAGTGCCAGTAGCTCACTGAGTGCAACCATTTGACTTCATCGACACAGAATGCACTGTGCACATAAAATAATGGCGCCCCCATAGTCCAAAAACGATGTCAATTTTTTTAAATAACATACATGGGTTTCATGGGTTTTCTACTAGAAATTTAAATAAGAGACATAATTTACGTTATATTAAGCTATACATGTCTTAATACCTGGGGATCCCTTTAAGAACACTGAATGACACCCTCGTTTGTGAGTTGTAAGAGTTGTTGTCAAACTGTGGCAAGGAAAGTGGTAAGTGGTTAATTTTAATTTTACTGTCAAGAAAGTTTATATTTTCTCTGTGATGAAGCAGTTATACCACAGTGTCTGAAATACATGGCCTCATTCACACAAAATAATAAACCATAGCATAGGCCAATCATAAGGCATCATGTACGTGTGTTCCTGTGGCTCAGTGGTTAGAGCATTGCGTCAGCAGCACAAAGGTTGTGGGTTTGATTCCCAGGGAACACATGTACTGACAATACAAATGTATAACCTGAATGCACTGTAAGTTGCTTTGGATAAAAGCGTCTGCTAAATGTAATGTAGGCATTATTATGTACAGTATACTGAGATTTTAAATTCAGTGATGCAGTTCAGTTGCTGATGCTCAGAATACATATCGATAGGAGGCCTACAGTAGGCCTATATTCATTTTGTGAGAATAAAGAGATTATGGTAATGAATACAATGAGGGCACTTTCATTGTAAAATTTCATCAGTAAGTAGTTGTAAGACGTAGTTATGGATGAGGTTATCAGTGAAGGTAATGAGGTTATAAGTGTTTCTAAAGATGGTTTACATTAGTCTAAATGTTAATCACAATGGTCACTGTAATAACACGCTAAGTATATTCACAGATAAGTGCCTGGTAGAGTTACACAAGTTCTTCTCTTGTCAGTAATTAAACATATTCAACCACAAACAATAATCTCATCTATATACATGCATGACAATAATCAATATGTATTTATTTATTTTTATCATTAGAAAATGTTATGAATGCATCTATTGTTTATTCAGTTTTGTGGGAAATTACGATATATAAGATACAATGTATGAACATTTTGATTGTCACAGCATGTAGGCAAACGAGAAACAATGAAGACCACGGGCAAATACATACAAACACAAGACAAAGAATTGAACAAACTGAAGATAATATTTACAGAGGATAGATAACAAGGTGTAAAATAAGAAAAATTTGTGCAACATTAGCAGTGTTCTTTGCAATAAACAAGAAGCAGGAACATAGAAAACAGGAGCAAAATACAGCAAATTCATAAAACACATCCTAAAAGTCCAGAAAACATAACATAACCGACAGTAATAATTGTTTTTTAATCATTATTAACTACTAGCAGTCTCAATACTAATACTGAGTGAACAAACTAGTGGGGAAACAACTTTTACAACAGACAATCACCTTATAAAAAATTATTGTTATACATTTCTTTCTTGCATTGTATTTTCCAATCAATATGTGGAAATTGTATTACATTTGAAATATTTCACAATTTGAGTTCTGATTTCTGTGGTTCTGAGGCCATAAATGATAGGGTTACATATTGCAGGAACAAGATGATACATTGTGCTAGTTAAGATACGGGCATCTCGGGGTATTGTAGCTACTCTATACCCAACAAATGCAGCACTGACACTGATATAAGCTATTACTATGGTCATTATGTGTGTGGTACATGTGTGAATGGCTTTATGGCGGGATTCACCAGAAGGTGAGCGAAATATAACAACAAAAATGATGACGTAAGAGCAGAAAATAAGAAAACAGTCAGTGGATGTTATACCGAAAGCTACTGTAAGAGCTAAATAGTTTTTAGTAATATCATTACAAGCTAGATTAACAACTGATGTATGCTCACAGAAACTGTGGTAAATCAAATTTGTTCTACAAAAGGTAAGTGGCACAACTAGACCAACCATGGCAATAATGCTAATAGCGTTCCGAATGCTAAGAATTGCGGAGAATATAAGCGAGTTTGTCAAATTTACAAAATCATTGTAACGCAAAGGATAAATAATTGCAAAATATCGGTCCACAGCCATCCCAAGTAAGATGGTGGACTGAAAACAACCAGAAAAATGCAGACAGAACATTTGTATAAGACATTCATGCCGCGTAATTGTATTAATTTCCCACAAAAAACCAACCAACATCCTTGGAATAAAGTACATTGGCACAAAAAACCCTAAAGCTGAAATCAAACCAATTAGAATATACATGGGAGAATGTAATTTTCTCTCTTTTGCAATAATGATAATTAAAATGCCATTAGCAAATAATGTATACACTAAGATAATGCAAAAAGGAATGAAGAGTAATGGCCTGTACCCTTTTAGGTCTGTGAATCCAATCAACTGGAATTCAGTAAAAGAGAAGTTGAGTGATCGGTCACCCATTCCGCTTCTTAAAAGTGTCCAATACAGACCTTCAAAAATAAAGTAACAATAAGAAACAGCAGTTATTCCTCATAATTTGTAAGCTATTTAATCTCATTGTACTGAATGTATTTATTAATCATATTAATGCTTAATATGTTTATTAAACATATTAATCTTATTCTCAAATACATACACATTTAAAAAATGTAAAGACTACCTAAAGCATAGCTCAACAAAACAAAACAAATGCATGGTTACCTACACAATGTATTGAGCATAAAAAATTGTCTAGAAAAAATCAGCGAAATTATTGTCATTCATATTTAGTTTAAAGCTCTGCTGTCTTCCCTTAAAACCATACGTCTTATACTGTATCTGTCTGTTCTCCGTTCTGCCTCTCCCCCCCATTGAGGAAACTCTTCACTGCTCTTAAATACTCTGTCTTTATCTCCCCCAGCAATGCACAGGCATTTGGGACTTGTTAAATTGGAACACAGTTAGTCATAACAAATCTTTTCTAAAATTGCTTTTGAAAGATTATTTAAAAGTACAGATATATCATCCGACATTCAATGTAAGTGCTGCAATAAACAAATACATTCAGTATATGGGTAGCTGATGCACAATGATGAATAAAGATTAAAGATGGAAATAATACTAAAATGTATTTATGAATTGTTTTGCAGCATAATATATAATAAAATAATAAAGAAACTGAAAATGAATGGCATAGTAAAAATATAAAAAGATACTTGAAATGTCAGTGTTATTAATTCAGATTTAACTAAACACAAACATTAAGTAAATAATAAAAGTTAATCATTTTTGTTCCCCAACATGCTCTGCCCCACACAACTGAAACATTGTGGTGAACTAGGCCGCTTTAAGATATTCAAAATCACTAAGAAATCAATGATCCCTGATCTTATTCACTTTCATTATATGGTAAAAGCAGCATGGCCATTCTGCAAAATATATATTTGTGTTTCACGTATTAATTGTGTAATATACAAAATACATGAGTGGCACAGTGGGTAGCACTGCCACCTCAGAGCAAGCCATGGCTGAGCCTTTCTGGGCTTGAGTTGGTGTCGATTGTGTGTTGCCCCACAATTCAAAGAAATGCAGCATCTCTGGGGTGTTTCCCTGCCTAAAGTTTGCCTAAATGTGACAATTTAATGAACTTCCCACTTTTTTTTTTCTCTCAGACATGCAAACTTGAAAACGTGCGCACATGGGAATCTTCATGTATATTGCCCTTTTGTTTACTTTGTAAGTCAGTTTATATTCATTAACATGTACCGTTTGAGTAACTCGGTCATGAGTGGCTAATTATTAGCAGCTGTGTCAAGTAGATGGTTATTTAATTAGCCCTGGAGCGGTTAGAAGTGTCCCTCTCTTTGCACACTTGATCACTTCGGGTATTTCTGATGATCCCTAAGCTCATTTATTTTGTTGTCACTGCTTAATTTAGAGCTCTTTCATTGGAGTTAACATAATGAGTATAATAAGTTTGAGCAAATTATCAACCTGTGCCTTCTCGTGTAAACAAACAGTGACCATGTATAAAATGTCTAATGATAATTTAACTACGTTTGTTTTATGAGGACTTATAATAAAGTATAACTGCAACGTTTTTTTTCTTTCTTTTTTTTTCTCAAAATACCAAATGTAGAAACAGTCATGCTGGATAAAGCTTTGGATTAATTATCTTGCTAAAGGGCATAATATCAGGGCATCACTGTAATGACTAAATACGTAAACTATACATTTTCTTAATACTTTTTGCAAAGGAAATGGATCTAAAACCATATATTACTTGCTGAAAAGATGATAATGTTTTGCTCCTACTTTTTGGATTGTTCCTATGTACCCAACTGTAACAAAACAGGATTGTTATCTTTGTATCTCTTTTACCTGGGTCATCATATTTTAAGTGTGAACCAACACACCTAAAATAGGGTGTTGGAATGATCTAATCATAAAGGTGCAAGCACACTGTTTCCATTTCTATGAATTTACTTTTACTTAAAAAATATTACAGTGCATCTATTTAATCCATTTATTACAGTGTTCATGTAAAAACGCACAGTAGCAAGCATGGTTAGTAAATCAAGAGTGTGGTGTTAAAAGTTTTCTTGTTTACTAACAAGGTGTTTATCTGAAACACAGTTGAACAGACTCAAATTTCTCAGAGGGTGCAGATTAACATGGTGTATTTGGTCACGATCACTGTTTCTAACTACTTATAGAACTAAAAACATTTCTGTTTCATTAGCTGTGATTACCAGGTAGACAAAGTGTCAAAGTGTTCCCTAGGACACTTTTCCTCCAAATTTAAAGACTGCCCAGACACTCAAATCTTTATCATTGAAACCTTAACAACAGAAATTCTATTAATATTTGTTTTGAACATCTTCAATGAAGCATTCCTTATTTCTTTTGTCCGCACACCATAAATCATTGGATTGACACTTGCAGGAAATACTATATACATCACACCCAGAAAGGTATTAACATCAACTGGGATTGGAATGTTAAGATTTCGAGAGAGAAAGGTAATACTACCTACAAAGTAAAAACACATCATAACCATTAAGTGTGTACCACAGGTATGAAATGCTTTCCAACGATCCTCTTCGGCTGCAGCCCCCAACACGACATGCAATATTTTTACATAGGAGAAGAAAATAACAGATATGTCAATTCCCACAAAACAGATAATCACAACCAATCCCATTGCATTGTTTTTGCTTATTGAATCACAGGCCAAGCTAACAAGAGCCATGTGGTCACAGTAGCAGTGATGGATAACGTTAGACTCACAAAAAGACAAAGGTGCAGCCAAAGCGACCAGTGCAAACATTATAGTGCCACTCCTGATCAGTGTGAAAAGAAGCACTTTCAAAAACATGGTTGAGTTCATGATTTCAGTGTAATGTAATGGTTTGCAAATGGCCACAAAGCGATCTAAAGCCATAGCTAAAAGTATGGTTGATTCAACAGAAGAAAAGAAATGAGTAACAAACATTTGTGTCAAACATCCGGTTAAAGATATCTCATTCAAGTCAAAGAGAAAACCGAGAAGCATTGCTGGGATAATGGCAGTGGGTACAATGATGTCTACAACCGTCAAAGCAGACACTAGTATGTACATAGGACTGTGAAGACTTTCGGTATTTCTGATTACAGAAAGTAACAAAGAATTCCCCACCACAACCAAAATGTAACTTAGAATAAATGGCAGAAAAAGCAGACGTCTGTATTTGTAGATCTCTGGAAATCCCATAAATAAGAATTTTGTATGTGACATATTTGCTCCTTGGAGTTCCTCAATCATGGCACACTGAATGTGGTGACAGCAACCTATTTCACTGGGTAAGTACAAAATTATTATTATTTATTAGGTTATTAATATATAGCATGTTTTTGGTGAGCCATATAATTCAGCAACACATCTCTATATTACATGTTCATTGTCACATATTTCACTAAATTGTTGATGTGGAAACTAAAGACACAATTACTTGAAATAACAGCAAATGTATCATCTATGACATATCTATCAATTGTCTGGTGCATTTCAAAGTCTTTTCTAGAACCATATACTTGTTGGCACTTTACAACTTAATACCCATGATTTTTCTCATCCTAGCTGCACAGGCATTAACTACAACAATGCATTTACTGTGCTTTGTAAATTAGATTTAAAAGACCTGTCAACAAAAAAAATAAACTATAAAAATAATTATGAAAGTTAAAATTTGAAAGTAAAACCCCAACACAATGAAAATGTATCAGTTACTCTGCTTTATTTTCAATAGACATACATTAATTCCTACAATTACATAAAAAAATAATAATAATTTACACCGTTTTCTGTTAATTTTTGCCATAATTGCTCAGAATCCACTGTATAGTGAAATGTACCTGCGTTTCTTGGTTTCTCTGTCGTTTGGTCATTCACTCGTAGAGCAGGGGCCCCCATTAAGACCTGAGGCCATTTGAATGGGAGCATATATACACTGAGTTTGATCGCTGCTCCCATAGGAATAAGACAAAAAAACTATACAGCAACTGACATCATATATTTTCTAATGGCCTCACTCCATTCACTTAAACAAGCATGAAGGTATTGTTCCATGAAGAATGAAGCAATTACCTGATCATTTTTGTCCGGGTTAATTAGCTCTGCTGAGGGGGTCAGTAAGACAAATTGAACTCTTGCAACATCCTTGACAAACATAGTTTAGCTCCATTGCTTCATTGTAGCTTCGTCCTACACCTAGAAATGTATTAAATATCTAAATCAAAATATTGAGAATAAAAAAAATATATAGCATATATTTACCAGGGTATTGAATGTATACATTGGAACATTTATATGTGTTCTAAATTGAATTTTAATGAATAGTAAATATAACATTACATTTACATTACACAGTAACAGTAAAAAAAGAGGAAGGAAATCCTGTTAAATTTACAGCAGTCATGGATTCTGTGATTGGCACAAATTCACTGTAAAAAAATATGGTGACAATGTTTCAGGTATTACAGGATTACATATTGATGGATGTATATTTTACAATTAATAACTGTACATTTAATTAAGTGACATAATGTTAATATACAAATCTACTTATACAAAGCCACATGATGAATCAGAGTTCATTGTGGCCTGTCCTTAAAATATGGCCTGTTTTGTGTCAGACACAAAAAGACAAAACATCATAGTAACACAAATTACACTTAATAAAGGAATAAACAATTGAATAACAAAATGTAACATCTGAGACATAACACAGGACAGACACACGCTGTCCCCATGAGCCAGCTGCTCTGAGCACTGTACCACAGCTCTGACATTAATTGAATTACAGTATGTGGCAAATTTATTCAGGGGATCAGTTAAAGGGGGCCATCAGGTTGGTTATGTTCTATTTTACTACTGTGTAAACAAAATATATTGCATTTGTAATTGCATACATTAGAAGGGGTTACATTAAGTAAGCACTAATGGAAAACAGATTTAACTCATAATTGAATTTTCAGAAGGAGCGCATTTAAATGGAGTAAAGAGGGTACGGACATGCTTGTAGATATTTTTCTTCTCTAGAGAGTATTTTTTATGCCATATCAGTAACTCCAGTTCCCTATCTGTCGGTCACTCCGAGTTATGTCGTGACGACATGGGGGATTTACTTGGAAGCCCCAATAATTTCTAACTTTAAGAGATTGCCAATGAATGAATATTGGCAAGTGGATTTTGCATACTTGAGCCACTTCCCGTGCATACGGGTATAAAAGGGCGACAAGTGCATCCACTCATCAGATTCTCATCAGACTCCCCAGGTGGAGAGAGCGGTCGCGGTGCACCTGTGCCCACAAAATGCCGCCATTTGGAGGAATTGTCCGCATCTCCCGTCCAAAGCCTATAAGCTTACGGCTGCGCTCGCGGCCAAAGCTTATGGTCCTGCGGGCAAGGCAGCCTCTGCTCTGCATGCCATGGCTATCCTGCAGGTTCGTTCTCCAAGCCAAGGCACTCAAACAGATGCACAAGGGTAGTTCCAAACTGGGGTTGATCTACGAGTGACGAAAGTCACGGCACAGTAACTCAGGAAGGCGATGTCCACCATGGTGGTCCAGGAGCGCCATCTCTGCCTCAACCTGGCAGACATGAAGGACGTTGACAAAGCACGCTTTCTCGATGCCCCCATCTCCCTGGCGGGGCTGTTCGGCAACACCATCGAGGGCTTTGCCCAGCAGTTCTCGGTGGTGCAGAAGCAGACAGAGGCAATCCAGCACATCCTGCCCTGATGCACACCGCTGGATGGGAACTCTGGTGGAGTTCCTCCAGCACCCCCAGCAGTCAGACTGGGCGGAGCAGTCTGACGCCAGGCCCAGTACTTCATTGGCGTTTTCTCTTAAAGTCAAAGATGATTGGGGCTTCCAAGTAAATCCCCTATGTCATCACGACATAACGTCTCGTTCCCTCCATCAGGGCAGTCGTGGCCTAATGGATAGAGCGTTGGACTTGAAACCTGAGATAACCCGAGGTTGTAGGTTCGAATCCCGGCTCCGGCAGGAAGTCCATGACTGCTCCCCCCGTGACTGCTCCCCCCGGGCGCTGCACAGTTGGCTGCCCACTGCTCCAAGTGCACTTGGATGGGTTAAATGCAGAGAACACATTTCACTCCTCATTATACTCTGTATGTGACAAATAAAGCTCATCTGAGCTTAATTTGTAACTGAGACGTTACATTTCCCCTGGAAGCATTAAAAAATAACTAGCTATATCTATAGATAAATAGATAGATACAAATAAATCTGACATGTGTTCATGTGTTATACATTATATGTATGAGGAAAAATACAAGGGAAGTGCTTTTCTGATTGTTTTCTGTATTAGTAAAAACCACAACAAACAGTGGTTTAAAACAACTCACATGTACAAAAAGTGATTCTTACTTAGTGGGAACTCTTACTTAGTTCTTACTTACTTCTTACTTTGTGGGCCTTTTCAGATGACAAATACAATTTGAGAAAAATCTAACTATTTGATGAAAATCATGTCGCGAGTAATGCAAGTGTCCAAGGCCTTCATGTGGGCCTTTTCAGATTTAAATGCAGAGGTAAATATCAGATGAAGTTTATCAGTAAATACAGTATATTCCAAATTCTGTTTATTTGAGTGTAGATTTGAAATTGTGTAGAACTGAAAATTCTATCTTTGTCCCTATATGAAGAAAGGCATAAGTCTAGGGTAAGTTTACACAACAACGATGTACTAAATAACAGAAAAGTTTTACCTTTGCATTTTTGAAAAGTTTTGTGTATAGACGACTATTTTGTCAAAATGGTCCCCATTCCCATGGATCAATGAATGATTGTAAGCTGTATTATGCATGTCAGGCCAGTAGTTTGCAATGTAACTTTGTAAAAAAACTGTGTCTGTCCACGTAAGTATGGACTGAACATGTAATATGCAAGCACATTTCATTACAGTTTTTATAAATTCTAATTTTGTGTAGTTTACTCTGAAACATTTTCAAAAACTTGCATGCATTTTCAGGCCTCCCAAAATGGTGTGTTGTGTAAATGAACAGTCAAAACACAAGTTTTCCATTTTCAGTTGAAAACAGTGTTATGTAAATGTAGAAAGTTCTAATTTCTTTGGTTCCCAACCAAACACGGCATATTTTGCATATCTCCTTTGACTGACACCCATTTTTGGGCTTTGTCCAAATACCCACACTTGCGGTCTTGGTCACTTGAGACCACGTGCACGCGGCAGGAAGTAAGCTCGTAAGACTATCCCAGGTCTTAAAAACGGCAAAGCGCAGTGCCCTTAGTGCACACTAAACACCGCTCCGAATCGCTATTCGAGGCTAAGTGTATTCCATTATGCATTATGTTCTGGAAATAAATCGTGAGACTTTTTTGCTGAGATCTCGCGAGAGGTCACAGAAACCTTTCAAATGTAAGATAAATATTAATAAAATAATTAGATATTACAAATAATTTGGTAGAAAAACTGTTTTTATGTTTTTATTGGTACATAGAAGAGTATTGGTGAAATTTATTTTGTACAACATTTGTAAATGCATTTGATCATTTACTTAGAAACACCACAAATGTAGAAGTTGATTTAGCCATTTAGAAGTTGATTTTAAAATGCAAAGTATTTCAAATTAAAATTAAAATAAATCAATGTAAACACTTACATTTTTACAACATTAAGTGTGTGCCATCAGGGAATGAAAAGTTCGACACACACTTGAACACTTGGGCCAAACACAGGAAATATGTCATTAGTTGACAAGTCCAAAGACTGCAAGTCTGGGTATTTGGACAAAGCCTTACTAATGAGCTGATGACCTGAATCAGGTGTGTTTAATTGAGAGGACGTGCAAAATGTGCAGCATTGGGTCTAAAGGTTGGGAAACACTGCTCTAGTTTATTACTAATTTCTGGACTTTTGTTTGGCTAGGCACATCTCAAGGGCCCACTAATTTTTGTTAGAAGGGAAGTCTGATTGAGTCTAATGGGCTTCAGTCTGTTTAGATTTGAATTTTGACAGTTGGAGTTTGAATAGTCTTGGCTCATCTGAACATTCCGTCAGTGTAAGTCTATGGGATTTTCATGATCTTTAATCTTCAGTTTTATGAAAATCATAAGTCTGATCAGTTAGAAAAGATATAGCAACTCGAGTCAGAACAGTCTGAAGACCTGGGCTGAGTTTGGAGTCTGTAGAGTTAAAGCTCTAGGAGGAGTTAGAATTGCAAATTTAGTCTCAGAATAATAATAACTAGATAAAGAAGTTTGTGAACAAACTTCGAAGTTGGCTTGGGAAAGTCTGACGTATTATAGACTTAGTTTTAAAAGCTAGCAGTTTGAAGTACGAAGTTTACATAAAAAAGATAGATAGATAGATAGATAGATAGATAGATAGATAGATAGATAAAGTCAGTAGATAGATGCATGTTGCTAACATTTTGATAGCATGATTAGCATGTTGTTAGCATGATTAGCATGTTGCTAGCATGTCACTAGCATGATTTTAGCATGATTAGCATTGTTGTTAGCTTGATTAGCATGTTGCTAGCATGTCGCTGACATGATTTTAACATGATTAGCATGTTGCTAGCATGATTAGCATGTTGCTAGCATGTTGGTAGCATGATTAGCATGTTGCTAACATGTTGTTAACATGATAAGCATGTTGCTAGCATGTCGTTAGCATGATTAGCATTTTGCTAGCATGATTAGCATGTTGCTAGCATGTTGCTAGCATTATTTTAGCATGATTAGCATGTTGCTAGCATGTTGCTAGCATGATTAGCATTTTGCTAGCATGATTAGCATGTTGCTAGCATGTTGCTAGCATTATTTTAGCATGATTAGCATGTTGCTAGCATGTTGCTAACATGTTGCTAACGTGATTAGCATGTTCCTAGCATGATTTTAGCATTATTAGCATGTTGCTAGCATGTTGCTAGCGTGATTAGCATGTTGCTAGCATGTTGCTAGCATCATTAGCATGTTGCTAGCATGTTGCTAGCATGATTTTAGCATGATTAGCATGTTGCTAGCATGTTGCTAGCATGATTTTAGCATGATTAGCATGTTACTAGCATGTTGCTAGCGTGATTAGCATGTTGCTAGCATGTTTTTAGCATGATTAGCATGTTGCTAACATGTTGCTAGCATAATTTTAGCTTGATTAGCATGTTGTTAGCATGTTGCTAGCGTGATTAGCATGTTGCTAGCATGATTAGCATTTTGCTAGCATGATTAGCATGTTGCTAGCATGTTGCTAGCATGTTGATAGCATGATTAGCATGTTGCTAGCATGTTGCTAGCATGATTAGCATGTTGCTAGCATGTTGCTAGCATGTTGCTAGCGTGATTAGCATGTTGCTAGCATGATTTTAGCATTATTAGCATGTTGCTAGCATGTTGCTAGCGTGATTAGCATGTTGCTAGCATGTTGCTAGCATCATTAGCATGTTGCTAGCATGTTGCTAGCATGATTTTAGCATGATTAGCATGTTGCTAGCATGATTAGCATGTTGCTAGCATGTTGCTAGCATTATTTTAGCATGATTAGCATGTTGCTAGCATGTTGCTAGCGTGATTAGCATGTTGCTAGCATGATTTTAGCATTATTAGCATGTTGCTAGCGTGATTAGCATGTTGCTAGCATCATTAGCATGTTGCTAGCATGTTGCTAGCATGATTTTAGCATGATTAGCATGTTGCTAGCATGTTGCTAGCATGATTAGCATGTTTGCTAGCATGATTTTAGCATGATTAGCATGTTGCTAGCATGTTGCTAGCGTGATTAGCATGTTGCTAGCATGTTTTTAGCATGATTAGCATGTTGCTAGCATGGTTTTAGCATGATTAGCGTGTTGCTAGCATGTTGCTAGCTTGATTAACATGTTGCTAGCATGTTGCTAGCGTGATTAGCATGTTGCTAGCATGTTGCTAGCATGATTTTAGCGTGATTAGCATGTTGCTAGCATGTTGCTAGCGTGATTAGCATGTTGCTAGCATGTTTTTAACATGATTGGCATGTTGCTAGCATGTTGCTAGCGTGATTAGCATGTTGCTAACATGTTTTTAGCATGATTAGCATGTTGCTAGCATGTTGCTAGCGTGATTAGCATGTTGCTAGCATGATTAGCATGTTGCTAGCATGTTGCTAGCATGTTGCTAGCATGATTTTAGCATGATTAGCATGTTGCTAGCATTTTGCTAGCTTGATTTTAGCATGATTAGCATGTTGCTAGCATGATTTTAGCATGTTGCTAGCATGTTGCCAGCATGATTAGCAAGTGACTAGCATGTTGCTAGCATAGATGGATAGATAGATAGATAGAGTCAGTAGATAGATAGATAGAGTCAGTAGATAGATAGATAGATAGATAGATAGATAGATAGAGTCAGTCGATAGATAGATAGAGTCAGTAGATAGAAAGAGTCAATAGATCATTTCCTATGTAAATTACCATCGTAGTTTCAACCTATATGTTATTTCATGGGCCGTCCCCTCACCATGTAAGTCTATGGGACAATTTTTGGGGGCTCTTGCGCCCCAGTGGTAAAACTTATACCCCACTGCGGGGTATGATCTCGCTCAGCTTGATAGCCTCTTCAAATGTTGTGATTCACAAGTTTCTACGAAATTCTCGCTCTGCGCTACAACCCGTCGAAGTTTGCCGCCATGCATTGTCGATGCGTTTTTTTGCGCGGTTTTTCGCTAATTGTACGATTAGCATAAACCCGATCGCTTAGAAAAGATATAGCAACTCGAGTCAGAATAGTTCGGAGATATGTTGCGAGTTTCGAGTTTGTAGAGTTAAAGCTCTAGGAGGAGTAGCAATTGCAAATTTAGTCTCGTAAGAATAATAATAACTAGATAAAGAAGTTTGTGAACAAACTTCGAAGTTGGCTTGGGAAAGTCTGACGTATTATAGACTTAGTTTTAAAAGCTAGCAGTTTGAAGTACGAAGTTTACATAAAAAAGATAGATAGATAGATAGATAGATAGAAAGAGTCAATAGATAGATAGATAGACAGATAGATAGATAGATAAAGTCAGTAGATAGATGAATGTTGCTAACATTTTGATAGCATGATTAGCATGTTGTTAGCATGATTAGCATGTTGCTAGCATGTCACTAGCATGATTTTAGCATGATTAGCATTGTTGTTAGCTTGATTAGCATGTTGCTAGCATGTCGCTGACATGATTTTAACATGATTAGCATGTTGCTAGCATGATTAGCATGTTGCTAGCATGTTGGTAGCATGATTAGCATGTTGCTAACATGTTGTTAACATGATAAGCATGTTGCTAGCATGTCGTTAGCATGATTAGCATTTTGCTAGCATGATTAGCATGTTGCTAGCATGTTGCTAGCATTATTTTAGCATGATTAGCATGTTGCTAGCATGTTGCTAGCATGATTAGCATTTTGCTAGCATGATTAGCATGTTGCTAGCATGTTGCTAGCATTATTTTAGCATGATTAGCATGTTGCTAGCATGTTGCTAACATGTTGCTAACGTGATTAGCATGTTGCTAGCATGATTTTAGCATTATTAGCATGTTGCTAGCATGTTGCTAGCGTGATTAGCATGTTGCTAGCATGTTGCTAGCATCATTAGCATGTTGCTAGCATGTTGCTAGCATGATTTTAGCATGATTAGCATGTTGCTAGCATGTTGCTAGCATGATTTTAGCATGATTAGCATGTTACTAGCATGTTGCTAGCGTGATTAGCATGTTGCTAGCATGTTTTTAGCATGATTAGCATGTTGCTAACATGTTGCTAGCATAATTTTAGCTTGATTAGCATGTTGTTAGCATGTTGCTAGCGTGATTAGCATGTTGCTAGCATGATTAGCATTTTGCTAGCATGATTAGCATGTTGCTAGCATGTTGCTAGCATGTTGCTAGCATGATTAGCATGTTGCTAGCATGTTGCTAGCATGATTAGCATGTTGCTAGCATGTTGCTAGCATGTTGCTAGCGTGATTAGCATGTTGCTAGCATGATTTTAGCATTATTAGCATGTTGCTAGCATGTTGCTAGCGTGATTAGCATGTTGCTAGCATGTTGCTAGCATCATTAGCATGTTGCTAGCATGTTGCTAGCATGATTTTAGCATGATTAGCATGTTGCTAGCATGTTGCTAGCATGATTAGCATTTTGCTAGCATGATTAGCATGTTGCTAGCATGTTGCTAGCATTATTTTAGCATGATTAGCATGTTGCTAGCATGTTGCTAGCGTGATTAGCATGTTGCTAGCATGATTTTAGCATTATTAGCATGTTGCTAGCATGTTGCTAGCGTGATTAGCATGTTGCTAGCATCATTAGCATGTTGCTAGCATGTTGCTAGCATGATTTTAGCATGATTAGCATGTTGCTAGCATGTTGCTAGCATGATTAGCATTTTGCTAGCATGATTAGCATGTTGCTAGCATGTTGCTAGCATTATTTTAGCATGATTAGCATGTTGCTAGCATGTTGCTAGCGTGATTAGCATGTTGCTAGCATGTTGCTAGCGTGATTAGCATGTTGCTAGCATGTTGCTAGCATCATTAGCATGTTGCTAGCATGTTGCTAGCATGATTTTAGCATGATTAGCATGTTGCTAGCATGTTGCTAGCATGATTTTAGCATGATTAGCATGTTACTAGCATGTTGCTAGCGTGATTAGCATGTTGCTAGCATGTTTTTAGCATGATTAGCATGTTGCTAACATGTTGCTAGCATAATTTTAGCTTGATTAGCATGTTGTTAGCATGTTGCTAGCGTGATTAGCATGTTGCTAGCATGATTAGCATTTTGCTAGCATGATTAGCATGTTGCTAGCATGTTGCTAGCATGTTGCTAGCATGATTAGCATGTTGCTAGCATGTTGCTAGCATGATTAGCATGTTGCTAGCATGTTGCTAGCATGTTGCTAGCGTGATTAGCATGTTGCTAGCATGATTTTAGCATTATTAGCATGTTGCTAGCATGTTGCTAGCGTGATTAGCATGTTGCTAGCATGTTGCTAGCATCATTAGCATGTTGCTAGCATGTTGCTAGCATGATTTTAGCATGATTAGCATGTTGCTAGCATGATTAGCATGTTGCTAGCATGTTGCTAGCATTATTTTAGCATGATTAGCATGTTGCTAGCATGTTGCTAGCGTGATTAGCATGTTGCTAGCATGATTTTAGCATTATTAGCATGTTGCTAGCATGTTGCTAGCGTGATTAGCATGTTGCTAGCATCATTAGCATGTTGGTAGCATGTTGCTAGCATGATTTTAGCATGATTAGCATGTTGCTAGCATGTTGCTAGCGTGATTAGCATGTTTGCTAGCATGATTTTAGCATGATTAGCATGTTGCTAGCATGTTGCTAGCGTGATTAGCATGTTGCTAGCATGTTTTTAGCATGATTAGCATGTTGCTAGCATGGTTTTACCATGATTAGCATGTTGCTAGCATGTTGCTAGCGTGATTAGCATGTTGCTAGCATGTTGCTAGCATGATTTTAGCGTGATTAGCATGTTGCTAGCATGTTGCTAGCGTGATTAGCATGTTGCTAGCATGTTTTTAACATGATTGGCATGTTGCTAGCATGTTGCTAGCGTGATTAGCATGTTGCTAACATGTTTTTAGCATGATTAGCATGTTGCTAGCATGTTGCTAGCGTGATTAGCATGTTGCTAGCATGATTAGCATGTTGCTGGCATGTTGCTAGCATGATTTTAGCATGATTAGCATGTTGCTAGCATTTTGCTAGCTTGATTTTAGCATGATTAGCATGTTGCTAGCATGATTTTAGCATGTTGCCAGCATGATTAGCAAGTGACTAGCATGTTGCTAGCATAGATGGATAGATAGATAGATAGAGTCAGTAGATAGATAGATAGTCAGTAGATAGATAGATAGATAGATAGATAGATAGATAGATAGATAGATAGATAGATAGATAGAGTCGATAGATAGATAGATAGATAGATAGATAGATAGATAGAGTCGATAGATAGATAGAGTCAGTAGATAGATAGAGTCAGTAGATAGAAAGAGTCAATAGATCATTTCCTATGTAAATTACCATCGTAGTTTCAACCTATATGCTATTTCATGGGCCGTCCCCTCACCATGTAAGTCTATGGGACAATTTTGGGGGGCTCTTGCGCCCCAGTGGTAAAACTTATACCCCACTGCGGGGTATGATCTCGCTCAGCTTGATAGCCTCTTCAAATGTTGTGATTCACAAGTTTCTACGAAATTCTCGCTCTGCGCTACAACCCGTCGAAGTTTGCCGCCATGCATTGTCGATGCGTTTTTTTGCGCGGTTTTTCGCTAATTGTACGATTAGCATAAACCCGATCGCTTAGAAAAGATATAGCAACTCGAGTCAGAATAGTTCGGAGATATGTTGCGAGTTTCGAGTTTGTAGAGTTAAAGCTCTAGGAGGAGTAGCAATTGCAAATTTAGTCTCGTAAGAATAATAATAATAAGTATAAGTTTAAATAGAATATCAGTAAGTTGGCTTTCCCAAGCCAACTTAATAAGAAGTTTAAATAGGATTTCAGTAAGTTGGCTTTCACAAGCCAACTTAATTAAAGTTACCCATTGACGGTAGTATGCGCATCTTTTTGGCGGGAGCTGTTGCCATGGTGAATCGTAATTTCGGTGCTCCGCTGATCATGACTTTTCATTGTCATGGTGCACGTGCTTAACTCAAGAGTCAACCTACTTAGAGTTGAGTAATGTAATGCAACTGAATATGGAGCTATTATTTCAGCTCCGGGAATTATTGTTAAAGATTCAATATTGCTTGATTAAAGCAATATTAATATTTAACTTACAATTATACTGTATTAAGTGGTCGTCCAGCGATCACTACATCAGTATATCTCTATTAAATCTCTCAAATTTGAGCTCAGGTAACGTTATCTTTGTGGCAAATAAGGATAAAATACTTAAAATCACATTCCAGAGACAATTCTTTATAAAACGAAACAAGGTTTATTTACAATACTAATATTCTAACATACATAATACACACAAACATACACACATGCATACGGGAGTTTTGAGGTTAAGGTTGAAAGAATAACATTCTTTCCTATTTCATAACTTAACGAACCAGCAAAGATCACGAAAACACCTAGGCCTTTTACTGCATTCAGATCAAATTTACCAGTTCATTCAGAAATAGAGATGATACTTGCTTTCTGTTGGTTTAAGCAGGCTGTTGCTTTGGTTTCGTTTTGCACGTGGGTTTCCACGCGTTGCTCTGGGAACCTTTGTCTCGTTTCGCACGTGGGTTTCCACGCGTTGCTCTGGGAAAACTCTGCTGCGTGACGTCACCGGGGAGCCATGTTGGAATCGCGGCGGCTATTTGATGCTGGTTCTGCGTGGAGATGGAAGTGTCGTTACGCTGCTGGTTCTGCGACGTTACGGCGTTTACACAGTCTTTGATTCACGCGTGCGTTATTTGTCTCAGCCGGTCTTAAGGCGAGAGTCCAGCGGGCCGTCCTTCCGGCGTTGGAGAGCGAGCTTCGAGAGCAGGAAGAGTTAGTTTCAAGAGGTTCAAGAGAGAGGGCTGCATGCAGGCGCGTTGTTTTAAACCGTCTGGTTTGGATATCGCCCACAGGCGGCTGATCGAATCAGAGTGTCGGTATGGGGTAGAGCCCCGCCCATGTCCAGGCTTTCTGTCCTCGTTACACTTTGTGACGAAAAATTTAACTTTTACCCATGTATTAAAACTCTTACCAGGTTTACACATTTATAATATCACCACATTCGTTATCTTACTGATTCATACATTTTTGCAACCGTTCATTCAAGTCTAAACACTGCAACCTACACATTACAGCTCAAGGCACGATTAAGAATCAGCCCACATTTCCTAAATAATTCATATTCCACAAGCATATGAGAGAAAGAATACAACATTAATATCCATATGTTTCTTGTGTAGATGTTTTTGAAAGTCATGAAATGAACGAATGTCTTTTAGAAACGTTCCCGTCACATTCCTTTGTTCTGTAATAGAAAGAAAACGCGCGCTTTTGGTGCTGGATGAGGGGGAGGGGTTTTAGAGAGACGCTGATTCCTTTGGTGACCTGTAGGGACAGTTGAATTCCTGCCGACATACGTTACATATCCCCCTTTGGCTTGGTGATGTTCCCGACGGAGCATCGTCAGGCCCTGGAACAAGAGGCAGGAAGAACAGGCACATACAAGACACAAACATCATTTCTATCACTGACTGAATCCTGGTGCAGGGTAATTTGGGAAGGAACAGGTTAGAAACTTGAGAAGACATAGGGATGCATTGTTTGGCATTATTGACAATTGGGTCATTTTGACTGGTTTAATTGTCAGGGGTTCGACGAGGCGGTATAGGCATGATCTCCATCAGGTTGGTCGAGTTCTAGGGTTCGGGTTCACCACGTCGGAAAAGGCGCGGGACGCCTGACGGGTATTTGTTGAGAGACTCTTGAACGGCGTTCACTCGCTTGTGTAGGAGGAAGGCCAGTGTCAAAGTCACGACATATCCTACGATAGTAGAGATACAAAGCGCTTTGTCAGCGGAAGACAAAGACCGAATAATTGGCACGCCGGCGGGCGGAAGGCGAGCGATAGCTTCTAAAGCTGTCAGCCGGTGTCAAATCAATAAGAGATTTCGATTTCAACCTGATATTCATCGTCGGTGAGGTGATACAATGCTAACTCATCAATATGGAGGATCGCGCCCTTCGGGACAGTGATCCATAAAGTTTGGTTGGGCAAATTAATGCGCGTGGCGGTGTCGTGTTAATCGCATGTGAGGTTGGCTGTTCGTGCTGGGGTATTGACCAGCCATTGGTTTCTGATGATTTCGGCTTGCGTTACCTCAACTTGAGAACGTGGTGTTGCTTCGGCGGGGCAGCTAGTGTCGGGTTTAATGGATTCTAAACCACAGATGCCCTTGGTATTATCGCGTACGCAGAGTTTACTCGGGTAGGGGGAGTGAATGTCCTAAGTGAGCGTAACCATCTTTAAGTTTGTGGCCAGATACAACTGCTCGTTGTTATCGTGATACGCAGCGACTTTAGGAGTGTGGATTTTGACATAGGTTTTCCCTTGCCGTAATCCCACATTCACAACGTCTTTGAGCCGGTAAACATTATTAACGTCGATAATGGGCAAACTGAAAAGACAACTAAGTCACCTGTTTCCGGATTTGCGTATATGGGAATAGCGCTACCGGGAAAGGGGCGAGATGGGTTTGGATGAGACTAGCGGGGCCTGCAGTGTCCGAAGTTACAACGTTTGAACAAGGCTAAGAGGTATCTTGTAGCACGGAATCGTATTCATGGCTAAGTTGTCAATCAAGGAACTTACATCGTGTATCATGTCGTTCATGATTTTGGCGGGTGGCCTCGATCGGTCGACAACGGTTCTCACAACGAATTACAACGATTTTACTGACGGAAGTCGATCTCAATTTCAGGACCTGGATTCAAGGATTGGTTAAGGGGGTTCAAAGTGAGAGAGAGGAAAGGAAAATCACAAAGTGAGACACGAGATAACGAAACCAAACGACCAAGCAAATAAAAAAAAACGTTAAAAAACATTTTTTCAAAAAAATTAATCTCAAAATTAAAAAAAAAAAAATTATATACTTTTTTTTTTTGAGAGTAACTCCTCTCTACTAGATGGGTCCTAGCAGTGCTGCGGAGGAGAGAATATGGGTTGTGTCTAAGCATGGTTGCTATATGTTTTCCTAAAATGACAATACTTATGCTTGTGTGGTGCATATGGTTGTCGGTCTGTGTCAGTGGGTTTGATCTTCCCCCTTTTCCTCTCGGTGGTTTGGATTTGCCGGTTGGAACTGGCAACCCATCATGGTGCATCGTGTGTGTCGGCGTACTCCCCCTCTGGCCGTGAGGTACTACGAGCTGTGGCGCAGTGAGTGGCTCAGGGACATACGTGTGGACACCGTCTTGCAGATGCAGCATGTACTTGACAGAGTGGAGCGTGCGGAGCTCAGAGGATGTGTTCAGGTCCGTAGAGGAAATGGAATGTTCAAATGGGTTTGACATGTGAGCTGTCATGGTTCGTAGTGACGAATCCGCATTTGAGGGTGAGGAGATCGTCAGCAGCGAACTGAGGTGTTATGGCGATGCGGGAGAGGGCAGGGGTGTGCGCGCCAGTGGCGTGCTGGCGGCGGGTTACTGCTGCCACTGTAGGGTTGGGTGGGAGGGCATGAAGGGTCCAGGACTCTTCATGTGATGCACCTGCTGTGGTGAGGGCATCGGTTTGGTCATTTGAGGGGTTGGAGTTTGGGAGGAAACGTTTAGGATGTCAGAACTGATCTGGTGTTCTTCGGAGGAATGGCAGGTGACTGAGACAGCACTTTCAGGAACTTGAGGAGTTTCATCAGCAGGTGTTTGTTGGACGCTGCTGTGATTTGGAGTATTGGGTATTGAGTTAGTGTTTAACTCTGTTGCTGGGTTTTCAGGTGGGGTTTCATGTCCATCTGAAGTTAGGGTGTTTACTGTTCTCTGAGAGTGAGGTGAAGCAGTGCTGTTTTCTGTGGCTGATTTGTTCAGCTTGTCACTGCCTGTTCGTCAGCTAGTCAGGCTGAATCTGGTTTCTCTTTCTTTTCCCACTTCCGGTCCTCCTCTTTTCGTTGGAAGAACTCTTTCATCATCATCTCCATCAGCTTTTGTGAGTTGAAATGCGGTGGTGTTTCTTGTTCTTGTGTGGATTCAGTTGGAGCTCGGTCAGATTGGAATCTTGGTGAATTCTTTCGTCGATTCCTTGGGCTGACTGCTCCAGGGTGAGTTTGTCTCTTTCCCTTGGAGTTTCCATACGAGCCTGGCTGGTTCCACGATCTATCCCATGGGCTCTCATGAGGCCCTGCTTGGTCCCATGACTTATCCCAGTGTCATCCAGGTGAGCGTCGACGTCCACGCGGTCCATCCCAGCGGTCATACCTCTGTTTAGGTCGGGTGCCAGCGTGTGAGTCTCGTTCTCTGTTGGACGGGGGTGCATTCCACTCTTTGTGTGGTGGCTTAGCACTGTCTTGGCGTTGGGTGCCCTCTAGAGCCAGTTCATGGTGTTGCGTGTTGAAATCAAGAACTGCTGGGGTTTTTACGCTCTTTTCTGAGGCCATCTTTTGTTTGTAGTAGGCCTTTTGCACCAAGTCTCGCAACTGCTGAGTGTTCATTGTCCGTGGACATGCAAGAACGCCAAGATGGTGGCTTATGCCAGGATGAAGGTTCCTGAGGAAGAGAGTTTTAAAGTTCAGTTCATCTTCCATGTCAGAATCATTGCGAGTTCCAAAATATGCTTGTCTGAGTCGACTATAGTAAGCTTGAGGAGGTTCGTGACATCCTTGTCTCGTCTCCAGGGCAGCCACTAAGCCTTGATCGGACTCAGGGTCGGCGAACTCTTTAATGAGGGCTTTTCGAAGCCGTTGATAGTCAGTCTTTGCTTTGTGTTAACAGGCTGCCGGTCAAGGAAGCTGCGTACTTCAGGACTGGATGTCGTTCGGAGTAAGTAGAGTTTATCTTTGTCCGTAACGTTAGGTTTCCAGATGGAAATCAATATCTTGCAGATACGCTTGGACCTTTTGGCTGTTTGGCACGCTGGGGTTGAATTTGCCAACGTTTCGGGCCAGCTTGTCAAGATCTTTTAGGTCCAAGCCGTGCGACGATCTGCGGCTGGCTGCAGCAGATTCTTCTGGTTCTGTCGTGATATAAAGTTCTTCAGACGGCGCTGGTGAATGTTTTAACACCACCCCCTCTGCCTTATGTTCACGTGTCAGTCCAGGCACAGGTGACTTGGTCCTGCTTGGCAGGGGTGCGGTTGGTGCACGTCCTGTCCTTGACGGCTCATGGCGTAGTTCATAAGCGTGCTTGAGTTCCTCTTGGAAACGTTCAGACTCCTCTGTGACGTAGTCGAGCTGTCGTGTTAGTCGGCTGATCTCGCTTCTTGACTCAGCCAAATGAGCTTCGAAGGCTTTGATTCTGCTGTTTTTGTCCCTGAAGTCAGTCTTTGCCTTCTCTAGTAGCTTCTCTGCATACTGTAGCTTGTCTGCACGATCAGCGAAGTCCTATTTGATTTGCTGCATTTCGTGGCTGGTAGCTGCTAGAGTCTCTTTTAGCCTGTTGATCTCCTCCTCGGCGCCTTGCTCCACCTCATCGGTCCCTTCCTGTCGTTCATGTTCCAGCTGCTCTATGTGTCGTTGTGCGCTTTTCAGCTCCTGCTGGCGTTGTGCGGCGCTCAGTTTGAGGGTGGCGATGAGTGTGTGACTTAAGGAGCCGGTGATCTTGGCTAATTCTTTGTGATTGTAGTTTTGACTTGGGTCTTGTCTCATAATGCTTGTGATGTTGTCATCTAGTTGGTCCTGTGTCTGATGTCGGAGTGCTTCAGCAGCTTTAGGGAGGATGCTGTCTGTTGTAACACTTAGCCACATTTCCAGTCCTTCCCAGTGACCGACATGTTCTGTTTTGTGAGACATGTTCTGGCGGGTGATGGGGATCTTGGACCGAACTGACACAGACCTTGGATGGGAAACAAAGCAAAACAAAACAAAACAGAACAAAGCAAAACAAACAGGGGTGTGAATGTGCAAAGTATAGTGTCTGCTAGTGTTTGAGTGTGGTTCTCTGTTTCTGTGATCCTCTGTGGTGGGGTGCGTGTAATTTGCAGCTTCTGCGTAGAAATTGAGCACACGTAGAGGCAGCACAGCTGGGAAACAGAGAAAGAAAAGCACACTAACAGAATGAGTAAACAGGGATAATAAATGTGTGCTTCACCTTTTCTTGTACGAGAAAGCCTCCTTTCCCTTTTAGGAAGGAGATCAATCTACATACGAAGGTGAAGGACAATAACACTAAACAGATCTCTCTTTTAATAGCAGATTTTCTTCTTTTCGCATTTTTTTTTTGTTACGTCTGATTTAGAAGGACGCTTCTAGTCAGAAAATTATAAGCAAAATTTTCTCTTTTGAGATAGGACTGTTATTGCTATTCCAATTTTCTCCTTGAGGGAGGAAAACAACAGCAATGACAGTACTGCTCCCTTGATGGCAATTTTACACCGCAACGCTGGTTAACGTATCTCTCGCGCGTGTTTAAAATTTTTGCCGATGTCTATCTTCTCATTGCACCTGCTTTAACTTGGAGGGGTAGGATTTCACAATAGAGGGTAAATAGCAAACAGTTCTCAAGTTTCATAAACCTCTGTTCAATTGTGGCATTTCTCTCTATTCGTGATCTTTCCACTGGCAAAGTCTTAGCAAACAAGTCAAATTAGAAGAAGTTAGTAACAGAGAGGAAAGGTAAGAGAAGATTTATTTATTCCCAAGGTTTAAAACTAATAATAAGTTGGCAACATGGTGGTGCTGTTGAGGCGATACGCTTAGGTTGGTTTTGCTGTTTACAGGGTAAACACACTGACCTAAGTTGGGGAAACCTTAATTTCCCTTTTTGGGGTTTTCTAATTAGAAGGTTAATGTCTTTATACCCTAAGCTTGGTGAGAAATGACATTGATTGCATGGTGTCACTGTCACTTCACCAACACAACACTAGGGGGAGCACTATCTACTCTCAGGCCTGAGTAAAGAGGACCTTTAGGTGATCTGAGTTAATCAGATCACCTAAGGAGATGAGGTATGGCCTACAGGTGGCGCCAGACTTGTGTTAAGTCTGAAATTATAATTAAAATTATAATTTGTGGTTTCTAATTAAAATTATGATGTTATAATTACAATTGATAGGATCTTTTAGGATTAGAATTACAAGTGCAATCTGCAATTGAGTTGATAAACCAATATTGTTGCAATATGTAAACAGGAAGTGTAATTAATTATTAAATGTAATTAGAATTTTCAAACTCATAATTCATTATGAAATTAAATTACAGCTTCCAAATCACTAGTTTTGGATTCCTATAATAGTAATTAAATAATTTCCAAATTTACTCATTCCTCACTGTGTCATTAACATCAAACCAAATTAATCTGTATCCTAATTACTTGTAAACAAAATTATAAATTTCTGGCCCTCTTGATAATAATTAAGGTTTTACTGTGGTTGTCAAATTATAAGATCGCTTGTAATTAATCAATGATTAATGTTGCTACTTGGAGGCAGGAATTGAAATTATTTTATTAAATTAAATTAATTTTAAATGTGTAATTAATTTATGACATTCAATTAACAATTAAAAATCCCTAACAATAGCAACTCCTCCACTGAAGTGTTTAAAATCAGAAAAGCGGTTATAATTGAATGAAATCAAAATCACCATATTATCAAGGTACTACTGAATTATCTTCTAATAACCCACCAGTTATTAAGCTGGTACCCACAAAAAGTAAAAGACTTTAATCAAATGTTTATTAAAACCACCTGTGAGATTGTTAGGCAGATGAATGGGTATAACATTAACACAGCCAGCTTATTAACATATGTTAGTCTTTGAACTGGGTAGAGAGAGAGAGAGAGAACGGAAATGTGAGTAGCATTTTCACAAACACCCACTGCATTCACTTATATTCAAACTCTCTAAATGCTATGTGCTAATCGCTAGCCGTAAGGCAAACCGCATTGCATTTGCTGCGATGCTAAAGTTTCTTTGTTAGCTTAGCGCTAATGCTATTAGTTTACACATGGCTAAATCTCCACTGCCCGGAAGGGGTTTTCCTGGCTAAACTGGTCGCTATGACGACTCAGTGCCTGTAAAAAAAAAAAAATGTGCTTCACGCTTCAGAATCAACAAGCATTGTTCAGACTTGAATCTTTTATAGCACATATACTCTCACTCGTTTAGGGCGAGAAATTAATCTACGGATTACTTATAAATTATCAAAGCCTCGGCGGGCTATGCTGATATCTGTCTGTTTAGACAGCACACATAAAACAATTCAATCGATTGCAAATTCTTCTCCCTTCTCAAACCGAATGGCCACTCCTTTGTTTGAGCGCCGCGCGTTTGGAATTCACTCGTGTGAAATTAAATACTGGCTGAGAATTAATTAATTAGCTACTTTAATATCCTACAGACGGAGAGTAACGTGGCTGGGTTTGAAAGTGGGACACGCACTATCAAATTACCACGAAGGCCTTAAAAGGGGGGCAATGAGGAACACGCTCACTCGCCTCCCATGCGCTTTTAGAGCGACTTTATCTACTGCAGTTTTAATTTCTCCTCAACAAACTCGAGTTAACAGTTACACTCCCTTTCATTCAAAAACGCACTGTGTTTCACAAACAAGAATGCAATATCCCAAATAACCGCTTATTTCTCTATATTCACTCAAATTTTCCGGATAAAAGTGAGAAATAGTCTTATTGTCTCTGGTTTGATTTTCAGATTTAATCTTTAATGCCAGCGTTCATTCTCCACCATTTGTAATGCAACTGAATATGGAGCTATTATTTCAGCTCCGGGAATTATTGTTAAAGAATAAAGATTCAATATTGCTTGATTAAAGCAAAAATGACTATTTAACTTACAATTATACTGTATTAAGTGGTCGTCCAGCGATCACTACATCAGTATATCTCTATTAAATCTCTCAAATTTGAGCTCAGGTAACGTTATCTTTGTGGCAAATAAGGATAAAATACTTAAAATCACATTCCAGAGACAATTCTTTATAAAACGAAACAAGGTTTATTTACAATACTAATATTCTAACATACGTAATACACACAAACATACACACATGCATACGGGAGTTTTGAGGTTAAGGTTGAAAGAATAACATTCTTTCCTATTTCATAACTTAACGAACCAGCAAAGATCACGAAAACGCCTAGGCCTTTTACTGCATTCAGATCAAATTTACCAGTTCAATCAGAAATAGAGATGATACTTGCTTTCTGTTGGTTTAAGCAGGCTGTTGCTTTGGTTTCGTTTTGCACGTGGGTTTCCACGCGTTGCTCTGGGAACCTTTGTCTCGTTTCGCACGTGGGTTTCCACGCGTTGCTCTGGGAAAACTCTGCTGCGTGACGTCACCGGGGAGCCGTGTTGGAATCGCGGCGGCTATTTGATGCTGGTTCTGCGAGGAGATGGAAGCGTCGTTACGCTGCTGGTTCTGCGACGTTACGCCGTTTACACAGTCTTTGATTCACGCGTGCTTTATTTGTCTCAGCCGGTCTTAAGGCGAGAGTCCAGCGGGCTGTCCTTCTGGCGTTGGAGAGCGAGCTTCGAGAGCAGGAAAAGTTAGTTTCAAGAGGTTCAAGAGAGAGGGCTGAACGCAGGTGCGTTGGTTTGGACATCGCCCACAGGCGGCTGATCGAATCAGAGTGTCGGTATGGGGCGGAGCCCCACCCATGTCCAGGCTTTCTGTCCTCGTTACACTTAGTGATGAAAAATTAAACTTTTACCCATGTATTAAAACTCTTACCAGGTTTACACATTTATAATATCACCACATTCGTTATCTTACTGATTCATACATTTTTGCAACCGTTCATACAAGTCTAAACACTGCAACCTACACATTACAGCTCAAGGCACGATTAAGAATCAGCCCACATTTCCTAAATAATTCATATTCCACAAGCATATGAGAGAAAGTGTACAACATTAATATCCATATGTTTCTTGTGTAGATGTTTTTGAAAGTCATGAAATGAACGAATGTCTTTTAGAAACGTTCCCCTCACATTCCTTTGTTCTGTAATAGAAAGAAAACGCGTGCTTTTGGTGCTGGATGAGGGGGAGGGGTTTTAGAGAGACGCTGATTCCTTTGGTGACCTGTAGGGACAGTTGAATTCCTTCCGACATAGGTTACAGTAAACTAACTAATTTCAGCTGTTCTGTAACCGAAAACTCAGAGTTTCCCCATCTCAGAGTAAGTCAACACTGAGTTCAAGTTTAAACTCAGAGTTAGTTGAACCTCCTTATTGAAACGGGCCCCAGGTGCACACACTACAAAACATTAAGTGAAGAGGCGTTCCCGACCATCAGCGAAAATACATTTTCTCACATAAATTCTTGCGAGAAATTACACCGATTATAGGCCATATCTTCAAGCATGGACAATCAACTGGCCCTTCAATTGTTCTGTGCAGTTATTTTATCCGAATGAAAGAAGAAACTACGACAAAAGAGAATATATAGAAACAATGGCTTGCAAGACGTGTATAACAAGGACTGTCAGGACTGCAGAAAGAGTTGGAGGTTATTAAACAGTACAATGAAACGTAGTATTATATACACAATCTATGTGTAACACAGTTTCGTAGATCGGGAAGAAGGAGGCGGGAACTGGTGAACATTTACAGACTTTAATAATAAAACTAGATAAAAAAGTTTGTGAACAAACTTTGAAGTTGGCTTGGGAAAGTCTGACGTATTATAGACTTAGTTTTAAAAGCTAGCAGTTTGAAGTACGAAGTTTACCTAAAAAAGATAGATAGATAAATATATATATAGATAGATAGATAGACAGATAGATAGATAGATAGATAGAGAGAGAGTCGATAGATAGATAGATAGATAGATAGATGATAGAGTCAGTAGATAGATAGATAGATAGAAATAGTCAATAGATAGATAGATAGGTATATAGATAGATAGATAGAGTCAGTAGATAGAAATAGATAGATAGATAGATAGATAGATAGAAAGAGTCAGCAGATAGAAAGAGTCGATAGATAGATTGATAGATTACCATGTTGCTAGCATGAATAGTAAGTGAAATCCTCAGCTTCCGTCACCGATGAGAACATCTTCTTACCTCCATCTTTCATCCAGATTGAGAGCCTTGCAGGGAAAAACAAAGTTGGCTTGTATCCAAGGTTGTACAGTTCTGCCATCACGGAACGGTATTTAGTACGTTGAGACACCACTTCGGGCGCGTAATCCTCGTAGATAGCGACTGGACTGCCTTTATAGATCAACTTGCCTCTTTTGGCTCGAGCTTCACGGATGATCAGTTCTTTTTGAAGGTAGCGATGAAGCCGGATGATGACTGGTCTCGGCTTCTTCCCGGCCGCTGGTTTACTAGTGAGAGCTCTGTGTGCCCGGTCAATCTCCGGCGGAGAGGGTAAAATGTCCTCTCCCAAAATGTCTACAAGTGCTTGTGCGAAGAAAACTGAGGGGCGAGGTCCTTCGAGCGATTCCGGTAAGCCCACGATTCGAATATTGTTGCGACGGCTGCGTAGTTTCTCTAATCCTGTAGTTTCGCGTTACTCTCAGTCAGAGTGGCGCAGGCCGCTTCTAATGCCACCACCCGTTCGTCCAACACATTGGCACTCGATTCGAGTGAGACAATTTTATGCGTGTGATCCGACAACGTGGTCTGGATGCGATCAATCTTCTCCTCCAGAGTGGAGATGGCTGTTTTAATCTCCGCCGATAAGGCTTGACGGTGTTGTTCCAGCAGTTTGGCCATGGCCGCCATGTTAACCTCGTTAGGAGCTTCATCTGCAGAGTCTGTTTTCGGTTCCTTTTTGCTCTGTTTAGCCGATTTAGAAGACATGTTTGAATAGATATATAGCATACGTGGTTGATATCGTTCGCTTTGGACTAGAGTAAACAGTAAAAATGGCTCAGAATGTTACTTTACACTGAAAGGTACGGGAGCGAGAGACAAACATGTCTACTCCATCAATCCTCTAAACCGGAAGTCAACCGCTTTCTCTGGTTTAAGATAAATCCCATTCGATAACCCATTCTGATGCTGCGTTCAAGTCCACCTGGGACGTTCGTACTTGCGAGTTGACAAGTGGCCATTACAACTTCAGGTGTATTAAAGTCACGTTGGTCATAAAAAGATGGCAATTTAACATTTCTACATAAAATGAAATGAATTTTTAAATTCTACATATATAAAATGATGAATAAAGAATGTGCATTGAGTTTTTTTCTGTTTTTATTCAATTTATGAAGATGATGTAAACTGAATCATCATATATTATAAGGTAATTATACAATAATAAAATATTTTGAAAATGTATCTTATTTAGTTTTATTGTACAAAACAAAAAAATCTATTTACTAATTTAAAAAAATGTACCATCAATTGATAGTTTTCAGTCACGTGACCGGCTCTTGGAGGGCAAAACATCCATAGACCTACTGCACAAGCGTTTCATTTTTTCCCAGGCGCTAATATTTAGATCACCTCTCAAAAGAATAAAACAAAGGTATTTCTGAACAAAATGCCAGTTTTGGCCATTTGTAATCCATATTAAGCACCCGCGGCAATTTTTAAATCATAAACAGTACAAAAAAACATTACAGTAATCACCACATTAATTATGCATATTTTACATAGGCAAACAGATGAGGCTGGAATATGAACGCAGTCCGCTTAACGGTTCTGTGTTTTCCTTCTAATGATTTTCTATGGGAAGCCATTTAATGTAAAACTTTGCACATTGCGTTTATATTCTGGCTTCATCTCTGGCTTCATCCTCTTACCTGTACAAAATATACATCATCAATAAGGTGTCCACTGAATTTCACCTTTTAATATCTGCGTTTTACTACATTATTACTTGATGTAATCTGCGTAAAAGTAGCTGGCGGTCAGTGGAGCAAAGCTTCAATTTGCCCGCCAGGTAGGCGATCCTTTAAGGATGTGACGTCACGTGAAAACTATCAATACAGACTCTGCGTATCTATAGTCTATCTCTGCATCCGACATATTTTTTCACTGACATGCCCCCGACTCGGAAACTCTGGGCTTAAAGAAAATTCTGAGTTTCCCACTCATATTAACAACTTTGTGGTTGCATTCAACTCGTAAATACGATGTATTCAACATGACTTGAACGCACCATGAGATTCCCTCAAACCTCCTTTCTGAAAAGGGCTTCAGGTGTGCTGAACTTTGTCCAATTTATAGGCCTATTCTAAAGCCATGATTGGTTGGTGCTTAGTAAAGAATAGAGTGTTAGCACATATGAGGAGTTAGAGTGAAGCACTGATGAATTAGTGTGGCATTTTGATTGGTTCTGCTTTTAAAAGAAAATCAAGATACTTCCTGTTATAATTGTGTGTTACATAGAAAATTGTTGGTTGTGTTTTGCAAATTGTAAGTCAAAGGTCAAAAATTAGCGTATGGTTTTGCAGATTTTGTGTGTGGTTCTGGTGTTTAAGTGCTTTCAGCTTTCAGTAATTGTGTGACAAGTAAATATTTTGTGTGTAAACAGTTAAAAAAAACTGTAAGAAACTGCTATAACAAATAAGAATACTACCAATACTTTAATGCAATTTGTCTGAGGATGCAGAATTAATTAATTTATTTATTTATGTAAAGTAACTGACAGTATACTCCTGTGTGTTTACTGTATATTCAGTTGTTTGGTCTTTGAACTTTTCTCTTCTAGTGCTTTTCATCTACCGTAAGATCTCTTTACAGTCGTGTAATGAAAGTAAACTTTTCTTAAAGTTTATTGCTGAATTTTACAGTGTCTGCACCCTTCCATTTATGTTGTATACTGTAACAGTCATTGAATAGCAAAAGGATTCCTGTTTCCCAAAAGGAGGTTTTTGTAAAAGTTGTTTGAATTGATCTCACTAGTGATGTCTAGACAGGAAAGTAGTCTTGAGTATTTGACAGGTTTATGTATCATCTGAGGCTAAAGTTTGAGTCTGACAAAAGAGAACATGTTTTTGACTAAACTTTGATTTTGACCTGCAAGTTTGAAGCTTGCAAGGTTGATGGTTGATGAATTGTGTGTTGGCAATCGAGAAAAACTGTAATGTAACAGAGTCAGTGTATGAACATCCACTTTTATTTGATTCATTATAAAGCTAAGACCCTTACATTTTTTATGAACTTTAGAAATGTTTGTCTTATTTCTTTTGTTCTCACTCCATAAATAATTGGGTTGAAACAACTCGGAAAAAGTAAATACATTGTGCTCACAAATACACGATTACTAGGGGAAAAATTATTTCTTATTCTGTATGACAAAAATGAAATTAAGGCAAAAGTCAAAGTAACTGACATTACAATGAAGTGAGTAATGCAGGTGTTTAAGGCTTTCATGTTAGTTCTGCCAGACTTGAACACAGAGGTGAAAATCACAATGTAAGAAATATTGATAAGAATAAAATCTGCAGTTGGGATAAAGAAAACAGTCAGAAGTCCTACAATATTATTAATAGTTATATCTCCACATGCTAACTGAACCAATACCATATGTTCACAAAAACAATGATCAATGATATTTGTTACACAAAATGACAATTTTCCTGCCAGAGAGACAGTGGTGACTACCAGGAATACATTTCTGATTACTGGCACAACAACAAACTTTAGAAAGTTAGAGATTTCCATGTATTTGTGATAAGAAAGAGGTTTGCAAATGGCAAAGTAACGATCCAGTGCCATCCACAAAAGCAAAGTAGATTGAAATGTTCCAACAAAATGAAGGCAAAACATTTGTATCAAGCAACCAGTTAGAGATATCCCAGTCCAATTGAACAAAATGTTTAGAAGCATGTTAGGTACAAAAAATATAGGCAACATTAGGTCTACAACAGCCATAAGACCAATTAGAACATACATAGGAGAATGTAGAGATTTTTGAGAGGTGATTAAATATATGATAATAGAATTTGCTGTGACAGCCAATAAAAATGTCAGAAAGAAAGGGATACATAATAAAGGCCTCCATTCTCCAAGGCTGTAGAAACCGATGAGTTTGAAGTCTGTGAATGAAATATTTTCTGCAGGAAGATCCTTCATGCTGAATAAAACCCTCTGCCCATGCAGTATTCAGTTCAAATTATTTTTATGAAACTAAAAGAAAAAAAAGTAGATCAGGTTTCCCTATAAAACACAACCACTATTCAGTATACATTTTTTCCCCATTCTGAGAACAAATATATCTGTTGCTCAGTACAATTACTGTTAATTGAGTTTCAGATACCATTCATCATTGTGGTCCAGGCAAATTATGATGAACTTAATTACATTAATAGTAATGCTTGTTAGATTTGGCTGACTGTATACTTGTCAGTATACAATATTTCAGTTTACCTTGTTGAGCCTTTGTTTTTAAATCTACACATACAAACATTCTAGAGAAAAAAGTGTCCAAACTATCATAACTTTCATAATTTAGATCATCATTTGACAGACAGAAAGTGGAGGAATACACAATATACGTATATCATACTAACCCTTTCTGGTCATAATAGAAATCACAACATCTTCCTCCTTAAAGTCATTTTTCAGCCACTGCTTTCTTCAGATCTCAGGATGAAATGAAAGGTAGACACATATCATAGTCTCTAAATACACCATGTTTTGTCCCCAAGAGTGTTACTCCCATAGAGCTACCACAATTTATTTTTGTAAATGCTTCTGTGTGTTATATGCCCTGTCTTGATCTAATGTTGTTTCGGATGCCATATGCATTCTTGTTTGCAATGTATTTTTACATTTCCTTAATGAAAATAGAAGTCAGACTCTAAACTGCTGCCCTCACAAATATGTTTGCTCTCTTAAAACCATTCGCATACTTTTATCCAGTCAAAAAATTAATAATCTATTTATACATCTATTTTTCATTAGTTTTGTCCTCCATTGAAAAGCTGTTTAGATGAATTGCTAGCAATGAATTAATTATACCGTGTGGTTGCTGTTGTCCTCGTACTTTTTTCCAATGCATTTCTAAACAGTGAGTCATTGTGTGAAACAAATAGTTCAACTAAATGTATGTTTTATCCAGATATCCAGACAGGGTCGAATAGGGAGTGAGATCACTCTCTGATTGCTTGATTGCTGGTGCCTGCCTGTCCCCCCTCTATACAATCAGAAGATTAAAAAGGACTGGAATTGAGAACCGCTGGGTTAAGGCTAGAAGGGATATTTATGGCGCTACTGAGCATGTGCACATCAATACAGCATCATTTTTGTCACACTGTACAAGAATAACGACTATTTTTTTCATTATTGTAGGGGTATATTTATGGTTGGGTAGATGTATACGTTAATAAAACAAAATCTAATAGGTAGAAAATAAATGTCATTGTTCATTTCTGGTTGGAGCTGTATCCTTTCTTGCCACAACTGTTTAAATGTCCTGTATTGGAGCTAGAGGTCTGCATGAGCTCAAAATTGAAGCCCGAACCCGGCCAGTACCCGAGATCGTCTGACCTGACCCGACCCGACCCGACTAGACCCGACCTGAGTGGGATAGTTAAATAGTTAGAGCACGAACCCGACCCGAACATGAAATCTTTTTTCCTCCCACAATGAATAGCCAAAAAAAGGCTGCATTTCACGATTGCATGCAAAGAAACAGATTCATCAAGGCTCGGCCATTTCACAAGGCAAAATAAAAAACACTTACCAGTTATGAAAGTTTGTGAACATCAGGTACAGCGGTCGCATAGCCTACATTCTGCCGAGTTTATGAATGGTTGTATGGACAAGACAATAATTCTTCCACCGTGCAAATTATGGTCATTTTTGTCAGTTAGGGCTCGTTAGCATTCGGCCTACTGTAAATCAGACTTAAGATCTTAAATAAGATCGTATTTATTTGAATGAATTAATAATTTATTTGAATTAGCGAGAGAGTGAGACCGAGACAGACTGAGAGAGAGAGGGATGAAAGTTGTGCGTGCATGTGAACCTGCTTCTGCGCATCTCTCTCTACAAGCAACTAAGCTTAGTTACTTCAAAAACAGCGATTTTACCCCCTCATTGCAGAGAAATATAACGTTGCGACTTGCAAGTCAGTAGGCTTTTGAAGCTATTTTATTAATAAAAGTTTCATCTTAAAATAGTGTCTCATGGAACTTTGCACATAGAACAGAAAAAAAAAAACACACACAGAAATATAAACAAAGCCAAAACAGTTCAAACAATCAAGTACAAGCTAACCGTGTAACAATTCCACGCAAAGCGTGGTAATTACACTGATGAAACAAGGGGAGAACGAATGAGTGTATCAAGGAAATCTCACAATATCCAAGCAAAGTGTATTATGCATACAATATTAACAGTTAGTTCAACCCAAACAAATTAATACAATTATTTCAGTATATGAATGTGTGCATGTGCGATGTCTCTCAAAGTCCCAGCCATGTATTACATACACAAAGGAGAAAAAAAGAGTTCAGATAAGTCTCACCGGTAATGTCTTTATTCCAGGAGTGAATACATATAAAATCATATGTATCAATTAATTAATTAACTAATACAAATTTTCATGGTATTCTACAGGCAAAAAAGCAGCTAAAAATGAAGTATAACAATTAAATCAGGTAAAGCTTTAAAGATAAAAGATCGGTGTGGACTACATGACTTTAAAACCATCTGACATATTAAATGAATACCATTCAGTGTCTATTGCAATGTGCAGCTTTTCCACATAGTCTCTTTTTCTTATGCTCTTTTCACAATATTAAATATTCTCTAATCCAAACTACTGCCTTTCTGAATTAGAGTAATAAAATGAACATTTAACTTCTACTCAGCCAACAGCAAGAAGGCTCGCAAAATAATGAAGAACAGATGAAGAGGATAACCACAATACCAAGTATTGGAAGAATATTAAAATCCAACAGGAAAAAGAATACCTGTTCCCATTCACGAATAGGAATCTCGCTAGAGAGGCCAATCTGCTTAGAGTGTGACTAAAACGAGCCAATGGGTATAAAATTGAGCAGCAGGTGCATTGCATCTTCAGCTTTTCGCTGAGGAGCCGAACAGTTCTACTGGAAGTGGTCTAAAAGATTCTGACCATGAAGTCAGCAGACTTAAAGATTCTGTCTATGAAGAATTTTCTGCTGGTTACATTGGCCTCCATCAAGATGGTAGGGGACCTCCAGGCTTTTTCGGTCAACGAATCATGCCTAGAGTTCGGGCCGAGTGACGACAACGCGGTACTGAGACCCTGGCCTGGCAATGTGCCCAAGGAACCTACCACTCCCATTCAGGGACCAGGTAGTGAGTCTGCAAGCGCTGCCCCTGGAGGCAGCAGACCCAGCCCTGGCTTTGCCTTGTCCAGTTTGCGCCTTGCAACTATACATAGACAGAACTCAAAGCCTCAGGACCTCAGACCAGCTCTTTGTCTGTTATGGAGGCCAGCAGAAGGGAAAGGCTGTCTCCAAGCAGAGGATAGCCCACTAGATAGTGGACGCCATCACCTTGGCTTACCAAGCACAAGGCGTGCCCTGCACGCTAAGGTCTACGAGAGGTGTGGCATCCTCCTGGGTGCTGGCTTGTGGCGCCTCGCTGACAGATATTTGTAGAGCTGCGGACTGGGCGACACCTAACACGTTCGCTAGATTCTATAGCCTTTGTGTCGAGCCGGTCTCCTCCTGTGTTCTCACCTCAGGTCAGAGACACGGAAGGGCCAAGTCTTAGTGTCGGCTTGCTGCACTTACATGCGCTTATTGCTCCAGAGAGTCCATACAAGGCAGAACCTGCTGAGTCCTCCGATCACCCTTCGGCAGCCAGACGTGGCGGAGTCTCTGGCACCAGGCCTTTACTCCGTTGTATCCTTGAGAACCGGATTTAGGCTGGGTTCCATATGTGTGACCCTACGGAGATCCCATATGTGTTATTCCACGGTGTGCTCCTAAACGAAGGCTGTGTCTTTCCCTCTGGGAGAACCCACCTCTCGTCAGGTTGGAGTCACCCCAGTACCTCCATATGAAGTACAACCCTACAGGGTTAGTCCACATGTACTTATCCACATAACTCCTTCGGGGAAGGATGTAGCTTCCGCAGTTCCTTTCCAGTGAAAGGGTACGCTTTCCCAGTGTTATCCAATAGTCTCACCGAATGGGTTTTGGGGAACAGCAGTGATTGAAAAACATTTATCTTGGTCTCATCACTCCAGAGTATAGAGTCCCAGTAGTCTTCATCTTTGTCAGCATGGGCCCTGGCTTTTTTGTGCCTGGGCTTTAGGAGAGGGTTCTTTCGTGGATGGCACCCATGCATGCCATTCCTCTGCAGTGTACGCCGTATTGTGTCACGGGAAATAGTCACCCCAGTTTGGCTTTCTACTTCTTTAGATAACTGCAGTGAACTTGCATGTCGATTTTCTTCAACCCTTCTCATCAAAAGATGCTCCTGTCGAGGTGTTAACTTCTGTGGACGACCTGGACGTCTTTGTGAGATGGTTGCAGTTCCATCTTTTTTAAATGCTTGTACCACTTTTGCTACAGTATTCTGACTGATAAGTAAAGCTTTGCTGATCTTGTTGTAGCCTTCACCTTTCTTGTGTAAATAAATTATTTTCTTTCTCAGGTCTTGTGACATTTCTCTTCCATGTGGTGCCATTGCTGACAGCATGAAATGGGAAGGGGTTTTCTTTAAGTAACACCCTTTTATAGTCAACTGTCTGCTGAACACCTGTGTAATGAATAATTAGAATTCTTGTTAAATTAGACATTTGTAGTCTAAAATTTAGCTTTGCTCCAGAGACTTTCAGTGGGGTGTACTCATTTTTGCATCACCCTAATTTGAGTAAAACTAAAAATGTTGTTCTCTAAGTTATATTATTAATCTTACTTTCATGTTATAAGTTAAACAGATGTTATATAAAACTTAGTCTTGACAAAATTTTGGAAAATGTTTTTGTGTTCATTTAGATATTATTTAAAATATTACTTTTCAAAGGGGGTGTACTCATTTACGCTGAGCACTGTATCTCGAATATTCTTCCATTTTGCATCCTTCCATTCCATTCAGTAATAAGCTTAATTTTTGATGGGTTTGTGTTCAGGAAACTACACAATAATTATCATCAAGAGCGTGAGCATGAGGCACACTTTAGTACAGTGGCCTTACTACTGTGCCCTGCATTCCTGATGTTATATAGAAAAATACAATAAAAAAAATGGCTCCGCTCAAATAAATATGCATGTAGATATAAAAAAAGAGAAAAAACTCTCCCGATCTAAATGAAACTCCCGAATTAATGCAGCCTCATCATCTACAGGATTTGGTACAAATGGACATGCCGCTTTTGTCACTTTGACAGTGTCTGCATGATGAAAATATGTGCAATGAATGAATGCTTTTATTATTTTTTCTGCTTGTTTCCATTCAAAACATTAATCTAAATCTAAAAATATCGAAATATTCTTAAATCTAGATGTATAAAAGCTAAGAATAGGGAACACACACCAACATGGGCAGAGTATACTAACTATAATGTAAGATATAAAGCAGATTCAGAGAGAGAATACATATGTAAGGTCTGTTTTGGGTTTTGTTTCATGTTCTTGTTTTCATGTCTTTTATTGAAATTGCCACGTCCTTGCTTTTGTTTCTTGCCGTGTATTAATGTTGTTACGTGCTGTCGGTGAGTCTAGTTTGTGTTATGCCATGTCAAGTCTATTTCATGTCGTCTGTTCAAGTCAAGTCTTGGATTATGTTTGGATTACACATTGTAAATAAACTGCACTTGGGTTCATAACTACGCTCGCCTTCAGTGACAATCAGCCTTCCCTTTTTAAGATAACATTTTATTTAGAAGTAAATGGATTTTATCGAATTTCTTCGAACTTGACACTTTACAATGAAACATGTATTTACATGTTTTTTTTCCACAACACATTTTTTCATATATAGCAACAACAAAAAACTTACGTCTCTATGAAAATTTGTCTTTTGAAAGGATCAATGTCAGTTAAACTAAACACTTCTGAAAGCAAAATAGAAATCAGTGATAAACTTAATTTTCAATATCAACATAACATTTTAAATTGGTGTGTAGGGGATTATCCGTGCTGTTTTAGTTTATTAAAACATTTAAATCCAACAAATTACAAAAGTACATGTTATACACATACAGTACTAATAACAAACTTTTCCCTTCATGTATAATGAATTGTAATGGAGGATAAAGAGGCAACAAAGTGAAATGAAATGGAAAGTTAATATGAATCAACCTTATTAAAAGATAAATATTTAATAATTTGAACTCTGATTTTCTTTGTTCGTATTCCATAGATGACTGGGTTAAAGCAGTTCGGAAGAAGAAGGTATGACAAGGTACCTAATACACGAAAATCTCTAGGTATAGTGGGAACCCTGTAGCCAACAAATACAACCACAACACTGAGAAATGCCAAAGCCATGACCATTAAATGTGTGCTACATGTATAGATGGCTTTTTGGCTTGACTCATTAGAAGGAGAGCGGAATATAATCACAAAAATGACAATGTAAGAGCAGATTATAAATACACAGTCACTTGTTATTAAGCTGAAAGCGATTGTTCCAGCCATGTAGTTCTTACTCACATCACCACAGGCTAAATTAACAACAGATGTATGCTCACAAACACAATGATAAATCATGTTTGATTTACAAAAATAGAGCGGCCAAATCAGGCCGACCATTGCAACAACACAAAGCAAGTTACGGAAAAAAAGGGACAAACAGAATATTAATGATGTTTTAAAGTTTACATAGTCATGGTACTGTAAGGGGAAAACAATGGCAAAAAATCTGTCAATTGCCATTCCAACCAAAATAGTCGACTGAAAACAACCCGCCATATGTAGACAAAACATTTGAACAAGACATTCATCTTTGTAAATCATGTTTTTGCCAAACAGAAAACTTATTAACATTCTTGGAACAAGAAATATTGGCTGTATAAACCCAAGAGCTGCAATAAACCCAATCAGAATGTACATGGGTGCATGCAACTTGCTTTCTTTTACAATCACCAGTATTATAATTGCGTTTGCAAACAATGTGAAAGCAAAAATTACGAAAAAAGGAATAAAAAGATATCGCCGATAGTCTTTTAGATCTGTGAATCCAATCAAGTAGAATTCCTGATAAGATAAGTTGAATGTTCTGTCATCCATTCCTTTGATCAAAGTTCGCTATAAAGACATAAAGTTTACAGTTAATGAAGAGAAAACATTTCCAGAAGCAATAAAAATCATAAGCTAAAGATAAGGGGGAAAAAGAAAGAAATATACTTACATTTAAGCATTAATAATGTCCTTTAATGTGACTTGTATTTCATGCTCAGACCTGCATCAACTCTAACTAAAGCTAAAGCCTAAAATTATATAACAGAATGTGAAATAGATATCCAAATCTTATTTTTATATCTGGCTCCGTTCTGACTGTTCAGATTTAGGTATGCAGGTAGCTCTTAAATATTCCTCACTCCCCTCCCCTGATACAGTGATTTGTCACCATTATTATTATGTTATGTTGTTGTTGTCTTTCTAATTGAGTATGGCTTGAGGTAGCATTCACTTTTGGAAGGATAAAATGGGTCTTGCGATCTTAACAGGCCTTATTATTTCAGTTAAGAGGGTGTTAATAAGTAAACATTTATTTATAAATTCATTTTGAGGCTATTTTCCATTCTTCTGAATGACTCATGCACACACGCATGCACGCACACACACATTTTAGGTTTCTGTGAATTCTGGGGACTTTTCATAGACTTGTATTGTTTTTAAACTGACTAAAAGCTGTTTTCTATCCCCTAACCCAACTCTACCCCTAAATCTACCCCTTACAGAAAACCTGTTTGCATATTTACACTTTCAGATAAACGTTATTTAGAATTTAAAATATCTTTTCACTCCTGGGGACCGTAGGCTGCACTTAAATTGTCCAGCTTCCAGTTGTTTATAAACTAACATTTATAATGTTTAAGTAAAGTGAGCATAAGAGTATTGAAAAATATTTTGCTTAAGTACATGAAGAAAAACCTACTGATTTATGCAAAGTCATTAAAATCATAAATTCAACTCAAATCTCTTGTAGATAACAGCAGCACATACATGTGTGACTAAAATTAGCAAAGAGATTCTCACTGTATCAGTAACTACACAGTTACTGTTGATAAATGAACCAACATACAATATAATATCAGTGTTTCTCTGCCCGTACTTGACTTAAACACAGGCTCTACTCTACAGCACAATGGTGACCCACAAATCACAACCAGAAGTTGGCTGTTAGGCTTTACAGTATTTTGCAGTTTTTTTTCTTGATTTTACGGTGAAATACCGGCAGCTGTGGTTGCCAGTAATCTACTGTTTTTTTAATTTATGGTGTATTTCTGTTAAAATTACGTTTGTTTATTTTTTTTCATCTCACACATTTGACCCCTTTAACCCCACAGTAAAATCCTTGGTTTTAAAGAGTACTTATATGTCCACACTACAGAGTGTTGAAGTAACACTGAAGTTAATGAGAGAATGAAGTGATTATTTAAATGAGGATTGAGCTTTAGTGATGAACACCTGCTGTTAACAAGTAGAATCACCGAAGGAAAGAAAAACAAGAGCAGAGAAACAAAACTTTCAGCCAAAGCTAAAGTTCAAATCAACTGAAATAAAACACATTCAATCTCTGAAGATCTCAGCAGAGACTGGTTAACTGTGTTAAGTACAGTTTATAAAGCAAGAAAAACCAAAATAATATATGATCAAATATGATTGATGTTTGTGATGTCAAAACCATCATGATCTAGTCTAATTCACTGATCTTACCCAATGTTTAATCTGTTTTTAAATATGTGATATGTTAATAAGCTTAAATTGTACCACTGATACTGCAACAATCAAGTGTTGTGAAACAGTTCTAAGCACAATATGCACAAATTAAGGTATTGTACTATGGCAGAACTTAAACACACACAGACATCAACAATCAGCATATGAATCTCAAAATTGTTGACAATCAAAAATGATAACAAATAAAAAATTGGTACTACACTGAACATCACAAAACAGTCTACTGAAAAGTCACCACCAAAATAAAAGCTAATAAAGAAAATAGTAAGAACATTCAACTGCATAATTTATTCATGCCACAATGAATGCTGGGAGGTGTGTACTGGCACCCAGCATGCTTTGCGGCATGAATTGTTTTGTTTATTATTGATTGTCACCAGTGTTGAGGTTCATGTGCTGATTTTTGATGTCTGTGTGTCTACATGGTACCACAGTTTTAAAGGTTTGATGTATAAAAGATTTTAAATTCCTTCAGAATAATTAGTCCACTTATGTTGTGCAGTGATATTACTACCATGAAAAATGTTACATTAACAAGAAATTACCCATATCATTTGATACTAACTGAAATCAGAACAGCAGATCATTAGTTGATAATTAGTGACCCTAAACACTTTATGGTTCGTTTTATTTTGGCTGTTATAACTTGTTTGTGATGCACTTTTGTTATGACAAGGAAAGCCAAAATAATTTGAATAATTAAGTAGTTTTTATTAACTGTTAATGGTAATTATCAACTGCTTATCTGATTTCATTTAGTATCAAATGATATGGGTAATTTCTAGTTAATTTAATATTTGTATGGTAGTAATATCACTGTATAACATAAGTGGCCTAATTATGCTGAAGGAATTAAAAAACATTTTAAATAGCATAACTAAAGCAAACACCGATCACCAAAATGGTGAGGTCAAACAAAACATTTGAAATAAAATATAAACCTCTGTTAGTTCATAGATATATGACAGAAATGAAGTCAAACTGGTTAGTAATAAGTGGAGTAATCATCCTCTGCTCTTTTATTTCAGTTGATTTCATTTAAGGCTGTGGCTGTATGTCAGTTGTAGTTTTGTTTCTGGTTCTTTCCTTCAGTGACTGTGTTTTTTAACAGCAGATGTTCATCAGTGTCTGAATTCACTCATAAGTTCTCAATCACTCTGTCTAGTGGACTATTTAGTGAACTAATGTAGGAACTAGTGAATGAGAGTGTAGGGTGTGGTTTCAGACACAGTCTATGAGTGTCGACTCTGAGACTACTTTCTCAAAAACAAAGGTTAGATATATTACAGTTATTCACTGTATATAGTAAGGACACTTACTGTTAATCATTTAACAGGTTTTTACTGTGGTGTTTTTACAGGCTTTTACCATTAAAATCACAGATCATTTTTTACAGTGTAGACTTAGGTTAGGGTTAGTAGAAAAAGTTGAAATGTACTTGCAAAGTTACTTAAAGTCAGTAGAATATTTGTTAGGGTACCATCAAAATAAAGTGTTTGCAGACATTAAGCAGACATTCTACTTATACTCTAATGACTGCTAGTTTACATGTAGTTGCAAATTTACTTAAAAGTCTAAAGCGGACTATCTAAATAAAGTTTTAATTAATATTATATTTGATTATTACATTATACATTAATGTGTAATAGCCTATATTTACCTATTTATATATTCAATACACTTATGTATTAGTCAATGCTTTTTATATAGTTTAAATTGCCTATTATTTAAATAAAATATTTAAACAATAATTGGTGTATGCAAAATAATGTTATTCATGTTTTTTTATTTATGAAATTAATTTGATTATTACTTCACATGGCCAAATAGAGGCCCTGCAGAGATTTTTTTCCGTCATTACCTGGGACCAGAGCAAGAACAGTACATTCTCATCAGTAGATTGAAAACAATGAGAGTACTTACTGTACTGTGTAGCATGTGCTGTTTTGATCATTTCTCTTAATTATTAAACACAAACTTCTCATTAAGCAGGAAGACATGAACACACATGGGACCATCTACTATGTAATGGTTTCATGCCTCTCATGTTATATGTATTTATGGTATTTACTGGAATCAGTCAGACCAATTTATTTATTTTCATTATCACGTGTATCAGCAACTCTTGTCATACGTGCCTAATTAAGTGCCAGATGTATCCAGTATCTGGTGATTTAATTACCATCAGGCTGATTAAAAGTGGCCTTCTCTTTGGATACTTTCTTAACCTCAGGGATCCCAGATGCTCCCAGGGCTTTACTGTTTTCACTGCTTGAACAGTCCCCAGGGAAACTTCGATCAAGTACCTTGAGAACACAACTGTGATGACACAGAATTATGATTTTTGACTCTGTTTCCTGGTTCAACCAAATTTAGGACTGAATCAGCAATTTCTTTCCTCACAATGGCATACTGTAAAAATCACAAATATATAAAAATGTTGTGGATGTAGGTGTTTTATCATCTCTCTAAATCAAACCCTTCTTCTTCTCATAAGAGACAGCATTATCTAATATCCCCTAATAGCCGTAACCACTCCCTTGTGGAGGGCCCAGGATGACAAAGGTTCAGGTCCACAGGTGGACAGAAGATGGGAGCACCGCATTGGCAGGCAGCTGACTGCCACAGTCCCCAGCGGTACATGAATATACCAAAGCGACCAACACCAGTTCGCAGATGATTCAAGGACACCCATTCTTTCCTTGGTAGCTCAGCGCGAGGTGGTAGGGCTGGGTCGGGGGCTATGTTCAGATGTGCAGGTAAAGACACCTGTTGCCAGTCGGTGATCCATGATTCACAGATGTCAAACTAAGAATTCACAAGCCTAACTGCATGTTGGAAGAAGGGATGACGTGACTTCAAGCGTTGTGGACCCTGAAGATTCGACTGCTCCACTAAATCATGGAGCAGATGGCTTGGAGATGGCTTGGAGATGCCTTGGTAACAAGACTATGAGTGTGGTGTTCTCTGCGAAGAGGTGCTGGGGCAATGCCTGAGAGCACTGGGAGGAGTTCAGTTGGTGTTGGGCGAAGGCATTCCATAATAAGCCTCATGGTGTCGTTCAGTGTTACATCCAATTTCTTTACATGGGAGCTCCTGCACCATGCAGGGGATGAATATTCCGCAGCGCTGTAGACCAGTGCTAGTGCGCTGGTTCGTAAGGTGGAAGTACTGGCGCCCCATGATGATCCGGCCAGACGGCATAGCAGGTTGTTTCTAGCAGACACCTTTGCACATAGTGCCTTGAGATGTTCTTTATACGTAAGTTGTCTGTCCAGTTTCACGCCAAGGTAGGTTGGTGGGGCGCTGTAAGCGAGTGGTGTGCCATCAAGATTGATGGTAAGTTGATGTTTAGCTTCCTTGATGTTCAAGTGGAAGGCTGTGACAGTTGTTTTTGCTTTGCTCAACTTAAGCCGCCAGGACCTCAAATAGGTTGCCAGTTGGGTCATGTCTACTCTTAAGGTGTTCTCTAATTTAGACCAGACTCTGTCGGAGTGAAGAAATGCAAGATCATCCGTATAGCCATACTTTCCAGATATAGTTTGGGGAAGATCACTGATGTAAAGGTTGAAGAGCAAAATCAAACCCAAATCTAGAGATCTACAACCATGCTCCTGAAGGCTAACATTATGCAGACTTCAGTTTCAACCCCAATCAAGCATAACCGAACCAGCTATTCAAAGTGTTCAGGGTTACTTGACAATTACAGGCAGCCAGGTGTGTTGGAGCAAGTTTGGAACTAAAGACTGCAGGTAGCTCTCCAGGAGCAGGTTTGGAGATCCCTGCCCTGATCATTTCAGTCAATTAATACTTACTATTTTGTCATAAGATTAGTGTGATCACAATCACAACTTATTGTTATCATTATTATTATTATTAAAAAAATTGCCAAAAGCAGTAACGAAGAAGTCCAAACGACATAATGCATTTGAGGTGCGATCTGCTAGTAGTCAAGTCAAGTCACTATTATTTGTATAGCGCTTTTAACAATGCAAATTGTGTCAAAGCAGCTTTACATCAGCTTGATATAAAGCAGGGTGGGTTATTATCAGCCTTCTTTTTTTTTTTTTTTTTTTTACAGTATTTAGACGGGCAAAACCAACAGTTTAAATGTAGGTTTAAGGCTAAAGCGGAGTCAGATTGTGCAAAGGACTCATCTGGTTCCTGTGATCTTGTCCCGATGGTTGTCTAGGACAGTGGTTCTCAAACTTTTAAGCCAGCGACCCCTAATGTAAGATCGTCAAGAACTCGCGACCCCCACTAAAGCATACACAAAAAATAAACATAACTTATTTTAGCTGTTAAAAATATTTTAACTATATTTACTATACATCAAAATAATAATTTTGGCTTACCTTTCAATGGGATGGGTGTACTTGTTTTTGGCAGCACAAAAGCTTCATTCGTGGCCTGATGGTGGATACAGCTACTCGCAAATCATCTTCAACTTCAAGACGTGATCGGTAATTATTCTTTATGTATGTAACAGCGGAAAAAGACTGCTCGCACAAATATGTAGATCCAAATGGAAGCAGTACATCCATTGCCGCACGGGATAACTTGTAACAGTGATGTTCGATCACTGGACAGCTCCAGCAAAGCATCTTCCAGATTTGTGGGGAGATGCGTCCTAGATTTAGAAAATGGTTGCTGTATCCAGTCATACAGTTCTGGTTGCGTCTCTTTTGGGAAATACTTCTTGAATTGTTCCAAAAGGCTGCGGAGATGACCAGTGATGTGCTCTTTCAGGCTACTGAGACTCAGTCCATTCTCCTCCAGATGCTCCTCAAGCTCAGGAAACATCTCCACATTTCCTTGTTCAACTCGCTCAGCCCATATTTCCAGCTTTTTCATAAACGCATCAATTTTGTCATTTCTTGTCAGGATATTTGTGTTTGGCCCTTGTAATGACAGATTAAGCATGTTAAGCCTTTCGAATATACATGCCAAATAAGCAAGATTTGACAACCAAGCTGGATTTGTCAGGCAGTGGGCGAATTCCAATTTAGAGTCTTTCAACAATGAGTGCACTTCGTCGCGTAGTTCGTAAAGACGTCCGAGTGCCTTCCCTCGTGATAACCACCGGACTTCGGTGTGAAACAGCAATGCTTCATGCTGTGAGCCCATCTCGTTGCAAAGTGTGGCTAGTAGTCTGCTGTTTACTGAATGAGATTTTATGTGATTAACAATTTTGATTGCACATTTCAAAACACTGTTGAGTTCAGAATCAAGTGTTTTGCTAGCAAGAGACTCGCGGTGTATGATGCAGTGTAAACTTTACGTGAGGAGCCACTTCTAAAACCTTTGCCTTGAGTCCCTTGTTTTTAACCTACCATTGCACCAGCACCATCAGTACATACACCAACACAATTATCCCATGAAAGTTCCATCTCTTTTATTTTGGTGTCCAGTTTGGTGAAAATGTCACTGCCTGCACAAGTCCCCTCGAGTGCTGAGCAGAAGAGCATATCCTCATGCAGTTTTCCGTCAAATGTGTATTTGATGAACGCCAGCAACTGAGCAGAATTAGACACATCAGTAGATTCGTCGACTTGCAGTGCATATTTTTTCCCATTTATCCTATTAATCAATTGACTCTTAATGTCTTTTGCGATATCATGTACACGGCGAGCGACTGTATCATTCGACAACGGAACAGTCATAAGCTCATTTGCTATTTTCTCACCATGTATGACCCGACACATAGCCACAGCAGCAGGCTTTATCAGGGTTTCCCCGATTCTGTGTGGCTTTTTGGTTTGCGCGATCAAGTACGCCACCTCATAAGATGCCTCCAGAGCATTAGATGTAATTTTGGCTTGTTGTGCGATCATGTGTTTTTGACCCTGTAATTCCTTCTCTTTTCGGCGAAAAAAGTCTATAGGCTTTTCAATACATTGCTCTTATGCTTAGTCGAAGTACACGGTTCCGATGACTCAAGCAAACTGTCCACAATTTTCTCAACATTTTTAGATTAGCGAATTTCACATTTATCCATCTCTGCAGTTGCGATTTTCACGTGCAGATGCGCGCTGTAGCGATAGCAAGCCAGTCACTGCACAGTGATGTCATCTTCGAGTCGGGATTTTTTTTTTTACATAATATTTTTCAAAACACTATAATCAGTAATATCTTTTAAAATAAGAAAATATTTATTGTAGCATTTACTTGTAATGTTGAAAAATATTTATTATAATCACAAAAAATGACACTTAATTTGTTTAACCCTCTCGCGACCCCTTGAAATTATTCCGCGACCCCTTCGGGGAATTTGAGAACCACTGGTGTAGGAGAGAGGGTCTTCACTGGGGATCTGTCTTTGGGGCTCATCTAGTTGTCCTGGTCTCCGCTGACGTTCAGGGTTGTAGAGGTCATCTCTAGGATACAGTCTGGATCTGGGTGGCTTCGGTTACCTCGGAATAAGAAAGAAACAGACTAATATTAGAGCAGTGCCATTCTTCTAACGATGTAACAAGCACATCGGGCATTTTGGGAAGTGTTCCCGGTTCCGGTTTACCTAATTAATGCAGCCTAACAACCCTTTAACAGATTTGAATTATAGAAATGCAATAGTGTATTATGTTTAAGCCAGGTTAAAGAGATGGGTCTTCAATCTAGATTTAAACTGGCAGGGTGTGTCTGCTTCCTGAACAGTGTTAGGTAGATTGTTCCAAAGTTTGGGAGCTAAATAGAAAACGGATCTCCTACCCACAGATGATTTTGATATTCTAGGTATTATCAAATGGCCAGAGTTTTGAGATCACAGCAGACGTGAAGCACTATAGTGTGATAAGAGTTCACACAAAAACTGAGGTGCCAAACCATTCAGGGCCTTATAGGTAAATAGCAAGATCTTAAAATGTATACGATCTTTAATAGGGAGCCAGTGTAGTGTTGACAGAACCGGGCTAATATGGTTCAACTTCCTGGTTCTAGTAAGAACTCTAGCTGCTGCATTTTGAACTAGCTGGAGTTTGTTTATTAAACGCGCAGAGCAACAACCCAGTAAAGCATTACAATAATCTAGCCTCAAGGTCATGAGCGCATGTATTAATAAATCTGCATTTGAAATTTGATAGGTCGTAATTTAGATATAGTTATTAGATCAATATGGAAAATGCAGTTTTACAAATGCTAGAAACATGTTTTTCAAAGGAAAGATTGCTATCAAAAAGTACACCTAGGTTCCTAGCAGATGACGAAGAATTTACAGAGCAGCCATTAAGTATTAGACAGTGATCTAGGTTATTACATGCAAAAGTTTTTGCTCCAATAATTAACACCTTTGTTTTTTCAGAATTTAGCAGTAAGAAATTTCTAGTCATCCAGTTTTTGATATCAACTATACATTCCGTTGGTTTTGAAAATTGGTAAGTTTGCCAATAGTAAGTTTCATAAATATAGAGCTGAGTATCATCTGCATAACAGTGAAAGCTAACACCGTGTTTCATATTGATACCTCCCAAGGGTAACATAAAGTGTGAAAAGTAAGGGGCCTAGTACTGAGCCTTGAGGTACTCCATACTGCACTTGTGTCATATAAGTACGATTTGAACCATGCCAGTGCACTTCCTCTAATACCAATATAACTTTCTAATCTATTTAAAAGAATGTTGTGGTCGATAGTGTCAAACGCAACGCTAAGATCTAGCAGCACTAATAGAGAGATACAACCACGATAAGATGATAAAAGCAGGTTGTTTGTAACTGTAATGATATGGTACTATGATATGGTCTAAAACCTGACTGGAAATCCTTACATATATCATTTTTTTTCTCTAAGAAGGGACATAGTTGTGATGATACTACCTTTTCTAATATCTTTGACAGAAAAGGGAGATTCGAGATCGGTCTGTAATTAATTAATTATTTGGGGTAAAGTTGTGTTTTTTTAATGAGAGGCTTAATAACAGCCAGTTTGAAGGATTTTGGAACATGTCCTAATGACAACGATGAGTTAATAATATTCAGAAGAGGATATATTACTTCTAGAGGCACCTCTTTTAGGATCTTAGATGAAGCAGGGTCTAACCTACAGGTTGTTGGTTTAGATGATTTAACAAGTTTATACAATTCTTAATTTCCAATGGAAGAGAATGAGTGGAATTGTTCCTCAGGGGATCTATAGCATACTATCTGATGCGATACTGTGGCTGACAGCTGCATTGTTACAATTTTATCTCTAATAGTTTCGATCTTGGAAGTAAAGTAGTTCATAAAGTCATTACTACTGTGCTGCTGGGTAATGTCTGCACCTGCTGATTTTTTATTTATTTAGCCACCATATTGAATAAATACTTGGGGTTATGTTTGTTTGCTTCTAAAAGAGATGTAAAGTATTTAATGATTTCCTGTAGGAGATAGTATTTTCCCGCCAAGCAATACGCAATACCTCTAATTTTGTTTGTCTCCAGCTGCGCTCCAGTTTGCAGGCTGCTCTCTTTGGGGCGCGAGTGTGCTCATTATACCATGGTTTTGGACTCTTATCCTTAATCTTCCTTAAGCGTAAAGGAGCAACCGTATCTAAAGTGCTAGAGAAGAGAGAGTCCATAGTTTCAGTTACATCATCAAGTTGTTCTGACCTATTGGATATGCTGAGGAACTGAGATAAGTCAGGAAGATTATTTATAAAGCAGTCTTTTGTGGTAGAAGTGATGGTTCTACCATATTTGTAACAAGGAGTTGGCTTTACAGCTTTAGCTATATGGAATGTACAAGAGACTAAATAATGATTTGAGATATCATCGCTCTGCTGCAAAATTTCAATGCCACTGACATCATTTCAATGTGACAGTATTAAATCTAGAGTATGATTTCGACAATAAGTAGGTCCTGACACGTGTTGTTTAACACCAATAGCGTTTATAATGTCTATAAATGCTGATCCCAACAAATATCTTTCATTATCAACATGGATATTAAAATCACCAACAATTAGGACTTTCTCTGCAGCCAGAACTCCGATAGAAAATCTGAAAATTATTTAATAAATTCTGTATAGGGCTCTGGGTGGCCTGTATACAGTAGCCAGTACAAACATCACAGGGGTTTATCATTAACACTTGTTTCTTTGGATAATGTTATATGAAGAAACATTATTTCGAACAAATTATACTTTAAACCCGATCTCTGTGAAATACAGATAATATTGCTATAAATTGTAGCAACACCTCCCCCTTTACCTTTTGGACGCGGTTCATATTTGTAACAGTAATCTTGGGGTGTATACTCGTTTAAAGTAATGTAATCATCTGGTTTTAGACAGGTTTCTGTCAAACAAAGCACATCTAGTTTATGGTCAGTGATCATATCATTTACAACAAGTGATTTTGTAGAAAGGGATCTAATATTCAATAAGCCAATCTTTATCATGTGTTTATCTGTATTATATCTGTTTTTAATTTGTTCAACATTAAATAAATTGTTACTTTGTTTTGGACGTTTTCTGTATTTTATAGTTCGGGGAACAGACACAATATCTATAGTGTGATATCTAGGTGAAAGAGTATCTATGTGCTGAGAATTAACTGACTTCTGTGATGTGAGGCAGCTAGCAGACGGTCGGTTTGAATAAAAAAGTGAAGCTACACGGAACTACAATGGAAAACCTCTCAGCAGCACAACAGACAGGAACAGACTGAAACAATCGAGTCACAGCAATCGAATCAAAACCGAACACCAGTCAAATATAACATATTTGTATAAATATACTTGTATAAAATTGTTGTAGTGCACAAAATAAAATGTAAGTTGCTTTTCATTGAAAAATATTTGAAGATGTGGACTACTTATATATACATAACCTGAAACATGACACATTGAAGCATGTGTCAGTGAGCATTTGATATCACTAATGTAAAACCTGTGTCATGACACTTTGAGGCGGCAAATGTCGATTTCTTTTTTATTGACCATTGTTTTTTACAGTTTGCTACTGAGGAGGATCATTGAATAAAGATTGGATGTTGGTTCTTTTGCTCATGCAACAATTATATAGGGATTCCTTTTGAGGGAACATCAAAGCTGTGTCAGGGTGCTGACACTATGGGAACACATTGTGACCAATTTGGTACAAGTAAAAACACACCTTTCTTGACTGACTACAGCAGTCATATGGCATCACTGGAGCACCAGAATTGCTATAAAAGGGTGTTCAAATAAAATTACTACAGTTACTCTAATGGCTTATTTTTGTCTTCAGGAAGCCACTTGTCTGTGTGTGCGAAATGATGTTTTATTAACAAGGTTCGGGAGGAGCACGTCAGATACTTATCCCAATCAACACAAGGGGTACGCAATCAAGGCAATCAATAAAGGGACATAAATACAGCTGACTTACCTCCATTCATTTGACGGTTAAGCAGCATATGGTCCGCTCATTCGTAGTTTCACCATGTCTCAAAGCGAGAATTCCTCGCTCCCTCAGAGCACATGGGCTTCCCTGGCCCGCTTTACAGGTTACTCCTCGGACCTAGCTCCCGCCAGATCTCGAGAGCATATTTTGGGGGGAATCTAGTCTGGCGGCTGTCCAATGCTTGCTTTTGGGGGTTCTCTGGGTTTGGGCCATTCCCGAGCTCGGAGCCCTTCTCCAGGACAGCACGCCTACAACATATCACCTTATTTGCCAAATACGATTTACGTTCATTATGCTTATATATTGTAAGTGTGAAATCGTGAAATTATGTTTTATTAACAAGGTTCGGGAGGAGCACGTCAGATAATTAGCCTAATCAACACAAGGGGTACGCAATCAAGGCAATCAACAATTGGACATAAATACAGCTGACTTACCTCCATTCATTCGACGGTTAAGCAGCATCCCTCCACCACCCCTCTCCACCATATCACCAGTATTCTAATCACACATTGGGGGGTACTCTGGGTTCGGGCCATTAAAGAGCTTGGAGCCCTTCCCCAGGACAGCACGCTTACAACGTATTTCCTTATTCGCCAAATATGCTTTACGTTCATCGTGCTAATATATTTTAAGTGTGAAATCGTGAAATCATCTTGAGTGTACAATAGAAAGCTCTGCACAATTTAAGAGGTGTGCACTGCCATGTCCCCGTTTCATAACTGGAGATGATACACAGTGGAGCTCGCTCGGTCTGATTCATCCTTTGTAACGAGTTGGCACCAAATGTTACACAGAACAGAATAAAACTTTGTTGCAATAGACAGTCATTTCATCAGTCATTAATATGATAGAGTCAACTGATTAGTTCCATTCAATCAAAGAGGACAATAGTGAACACAATTTTTCAGGTAAAGTCAATTCATAGTTATTTCTGTGATTTCATCATACAGCTCAGTTCAGTTATCTACCAATGATGTTTGTTAATTATCATTCTGTGCTTACAATTGTGTTTCAATATAAACACTTATGGATTAACAAAGAAAGAGATGTTTTACATTTAAGTTAGAGTATAGATTGCAGATTACTTTTTGCTAACTGTAATAACTGTTGTAACTGTTGTAAACTGTAATAAACTGTAATAAAAGTTGTGAAAGAATATGAAAAACATTTGAAGTTTATCTTGCATTACTAATGTAAATGTTTCACAATGTTTGCAACATGCTTTGTTCTTTTGTGTTTTTTTGGTATTTTCTTTTAATTCATAGAAGTATGGTAGTCACCCCACTGCTTTAATCTGCTAAACCACACAGAGGTGTAAAGTCCAGGGGTTAGAAAGTAAAAGTCCTGCCATATGTTTATTCCACCCATAAACTCAGCCAGCTGATTTCAGCAGAGATTGGACCAAGCCATTCCTTTCAAGTCACAAGAAAGTCTCAAATCAAATCCCAAGCTAATGAGATAATTAAGTGACTAATTAAATGATGATTGTGCATTGATGTTTATTGTTAACAGCAGGTGTTCATCACTATTGAAGAAAAGTTAAACACAAGAACTACAACTCACTTCAGCCACAACCTTGGATGGAATCAACTGGAAAAAAACGCACGCACACACACACTTAGCAGATCCTTTTATCCAAAGCTACTTACAGTACATTCAGGCTATACATTTTTTTTATCAGTATGTATGTTCACTAACACACTGAGACACACACACACACACACACACACACACACAACACACAGCCACCATAACTGTGGTAAATGTTTGCTTTAGTTTGTGTCTTGACCCTTTTGGCAATTTGCTTCTAAGCAATTGCAATAGTGTTTCAAAGCAAACATTTGTGCATTACTGAATCAAAAGCTTCAAGTAGCAAAATTATCTTATCTTTTCTGTTTGTAAATCATTTGAATGAACATCATGTAATGATCTTTCTCTTTGGTTTATTAACTGACAACCAACATTTATAAAACTGAAAAAACAAAAATATCCCATCAACCAAATGCCACCATAATGCATCAATATTGAACAAATAAATAAAAAATTGCTCTGGCTCAGGCTTTTAGATGAACACTTAGCATATGATCCTCAACAGTGGTGACAATATTTTTTCATACTGCAGTGCATGATGAGAGTTTTTACTATGGTTTTACTCCGCAAGCATTGCAGCATAAAGCCTTTTGGTTGATTGTCACCATTTTTGAGATTCATATTCTGGTTTTAGATGTGAACCAGAACATTCTGTGTTGATGTATGTCCAAATAATACAGGACTTAATATTTGTAAATGTATTATAAAGATTTAAAATTTGTTCACTATACTGTGTCTATTAGTACAAAGTTTTTCTTGAATGCTATGGTTTCCCAGGACTTCTATTGCAAAACCTAGTCATTATAATGTAAAAATGTTACTTTTTTGTACAACCAGGTCAGTTTACGTTGATTATCTCATCATATTGAAACCGCTAATAGCCTTTGACTGTAAAGCAGTGATCTATATGCTCCACAATACCACATGCATTGCTGCAGAGACAAATCTAACAGAGGAATACAAGGGTTAAGAGCCCAGCTAAAGCAAACACTGATCTTCATGATGGTGGCATCATTTTATCCAATAAAACATCAACATCTCATCCTCATAGTTCTCAATAACAGCAGGTGTTCAGCACTAATGCACAGTCATCATTTAATTAGTCACTTAATCATCTCATTAAATTGAACTCTTTGAGGACTTGAGACTTGTTTGTGACTTGAAAGGAATGACTTGGTTCCTCCTCTGGTGAAATAATCTGCTGAGTTCATGGGTGGAATAAACATATGGCGGGACTTTTACTTTCTGACCTCTGGACTTTACACCTCTGTCTGTAATATATCTTCTTGTTTTACACTCTTTGACCACCAGGTGGTATTGTGAGCAAATGAAGACTCCAGAAAATAACCTTTTTGTGAACCAAGCTTAAAACTTAATTAAGCTTCATCTCGCCATCACTTCTGGATACCTCAAAGAGGTAACTTTTAAATGGTCATCAGTCCAAACAGCTGTTGCCCAATCCCGAGCCCTCCTAGTGAGTAACGAGCAGACAAATGAGATGCGGCTCTCTTCAGTGGGCAATGAGCAGCCTTGAAGCAGGAATCCCTTACATTTAGCAGGTGTTCTATTAAACTTCTTGGGAAAGGTGAAGCGGGGGCTAGCAGTGGCTGTGTTTGCTGAATTTGTGTTATCTGAGGGGCTAGGAGGGTAGTGCTAACTGGCATGGCGTGGTGTAACACCATGTCAACCTGAAGACACACACAGAGAATTCAACAAAAACAACAGACATTAATTATTCCTCAAACCCCCCCCCCCTCTCTGGAGAGAGTGAGATGGTTATCTGACCTAGGATACTAACTCCTCAAGGCACTAACTTCTCCAGGCGCGCCTCCATGTCTACATTCCAAGCGCATATTTCACCCCCCCCTCTCATCCAGCACAAATCGCGCCCTTTTCAACGAGACAGACAAAGAAACGCGATCCACTAGAGGATTCCTGACATTTAGTACACTCACGACTATAAAAAAAAACTATCTACACAACAAATATATGGATATTAATGTTGTACTCTTTTTCTCATAGGCTTGGGTGAATACGAATTACTTAAGGAATGTGAGATGACTTTTCTTCGTACCTTAAGTGTGTAATGTGTATGTGTGTATCAAATGCGATGTTTGGTCTCTAAAAAAAGCTGGCATCGTATGTAACAAATTATGTTGATGACCGTTAAACTTTAGCATCATGTGTGACTAAACATATATAAAATCTGTAAGTTTGTATCTTCCACGGAATGAATGAAATATTGGATCACTTGGACATCAACCCCAGAAAGCCTGGACATGGGCGGGGCTCCGCCCCATACCGACATTCTGATTCGACCAGCCACCTGTGGGCGGTGTCCAAATCAGACTGTTTTTAAAACAGCGTGCGCTCTCTCTCTCTTGTGCTCCTGAACTCTCTCTTCCTGTTCGCGTTCTCGCTCTGCCTTCTACCCTTCCGTGCAAGGACGACCTGAAAGCCAGTCTGCTGGACTCTGGCCTTGACCCCGACTAAACCAACCATCTAGTCGAATTCAAAGGATAGAAGGGCCGTAACATCACAGAACAACGAACTCAACGACGGCAGATGAGAGGAGAGCTTTCCCGGGACGTCACGCAGCAGCTTCCAGATATATCACGTGTTTCCAACCGAGAGCCACCGAAGAAGCACGAACTGACCACGTGACACCCGAAACAAAGAACTAAATCAGCACGTTGAACTCACGGGAAAACGAAACCAAACATCCAGCCTGCTTAAACCAACAGAAAGCAAGTATAACAAACTAAGCATTCCTAATTCTGACTGAACTGGTAAAATTGATCTGAAAGCAGTAACAAAGCATACGCATTTGTTCGTGATCTTTTCTGGTTAACGTTAGTTAAGTTATGAAATAGGAAAGAATGGTATTCTTTCAACATTCAACCTCGAAACTCCCGTATGCATGTGTGTATGTTTGTGTATTATTAATTAATCCATTTATGTTAGAATAGCAGTATAACAAATAAACCTTGTTTCATTTTATAAAGAATTGTCTCTGGAATGTGATTTTAAGAATTTTATCCTTATTTGCCACAAAGCGTTGTGCCTCAGCTTGAATTTGAGAGATTATCAGTCTCGTTTTATTGTTACCATGGCCAAAAGACGAGAAGTGAGATTGGTGAGATATGCTGATGTTAGTGATCGGTGGACGGTCATTTAATAAAGTATAAATTGTAAGTTAAATATTAATATTACTTCAATCAAGCAATATTGAATATTTAATGAATAATTCCCGGAGCTGAAATAATAGCTTCATTTAAGGTTTGCATTACAGTGGGTAGGAGGAGGCTTTGTAGCATTTTCACTAGCTTCTCCTTGAGCAATGTCAGCTGAGACAATTGTTGTTGATGTGCTCCCAAAACATTAGCTTGAGCTGAGACTTCAGTAGTTAATTGCAAGAAAGCTGCTAGATCGGTGGGTGGCAAAGTCCTTTCTAGTGAGAAATCTACTGAGTTAGAATGGTGGCAGAGACTGACCCAGAAGAGAAGAAATCGTTGAATAAAGTCATTCTTTTGGTTTTCTTTGCACAAATTATTCTTGTAGCTTCATAAAGTTAAGGTTAAATTACTGATGTCACTTGCACTATTTTAACAATGTCCTCACTAAGTTTCTGGGGCATGAAAATGGTAGTTCTGTTACTGTCTAGGCAGGGTCAGAAAACTCTCAGATTTCATCAAAAATATCAACAACAAAAAAATCCGAAGATGAACAACATCTTACAGGTTTGGAACGACATGATGACCAATTAATTACATAATTTTTATTTTTGGGTGGAACTATCCCTACACTGTAAAAAATGATCATGATTTTAATGGTAAAAGGCTGTAAAAATGGCACAGTAAAAACCTGTTAAATGATTAACAGTAAGTTTCCTTACTATATACAGTTTCAAGAAAGTAGCCTCAGAGTCAACACTCATAGACTGTGTCTGAAACCACACCCTACACTCTCATTCACTAGTTCCTACATTAGTTCACTAAATAGTCCACTAGACAGAGTGATTGAGAACATATGAGTGAATTCAGACACTGATTAACACCTGCTGTTAACAAACACAATCACTGAAGGAAAGAACAAGAAACAAAACTACAACTGACATACAGCCTTAAATAAAATCAACTGAAATAAAAGAGCAGAGGGTGATTAAACAACTCCACAAACAGCATTACCAGCTCCACTTATTACTAACCAGTTTGATGTCATTTCTGTCACATATCTATGAATTAACAGTGGTTTATATTTTATTTCAAATGTTTTGTTTGACCTCACTATTTTGGTGATCCGTGTTTTCTTTAGTTATGGTCTTGACCCTTCACTCTGTAAAAAAAAGTATTATGACTGTTATATCTGTGTTTTTGAGGTACGCTTGTTATGACAAGAATAGCCTAAATAAATTATAATTGAATAGATTTAATTGTCTGTTGATTGTCATCGTCAACTAATGTACTGCTTGATTGATTTCTCTTATTACCAATCAAGGTGAGTAATTTCTAATTAATTTAATACTTTTGATTGGTGACAATATCACTGAACTGCATAAGTTGACAAACTAATACGAAGAAATTTAAAGACGTTTTATGCGCAAAAACATTTAGATACACAGACATCAAAAATTAGCACATGAACCTCAACAATGGTGACAATAAATAATACAAAAAAACAATTCATGCCGCAAAACATGCTGGGTGCCAGTACACACCTCCCAGCATTCATTGCGGCATGAATAAATTATACAGCTGAATGTTCTTACTATTTTCTTTATTTGCTTTTATTTTGGTGTTGTTTTGGTTGTGACTTTTCAGTAGACTGTTTTGTGATGTTCAGAGTTGAACCGATTTTTTATTAGTTATATATTTTTTAATAATTTTGGATTGTCACTAATTTTGAGATTCATACGCTGGTTGTTGATGTCTGTGTGTGTTCAAGTTCTGTTGTAGTTCTGTATGTTTATTTGTGCATATTGTGTTTAGAACTGTTTCACAACTCTTGATTGTGACCTAGAACTCTAGAGCCACAGCTGCTGGTATTTTACCATAAATTTAACAGATTTTGTTTTACAGTTTACACTACACAGTTTTTCTGTACATTTGCCTGAGTAAAATTTATTCAAATTGAACAAAATGTTACTCTAAGCCAGATAACATTAGGTCCATCTCTGAAATGAGTAAAAGTTCATATTTTGATAGAGTTGTTTTTCCGGAGATACATATGCTCAATTTAGAGTTAATATTTTACTCTTTCGTGTTATATTTGACTCTATTTAGTGTTTTTTAAATTTAACTCTTATACTATTTTACTCTGTTCGGAGCTACATGAAATTTACTCTACCACAATTTACTTCCCCACCAGAGTTTTTATAATCAATTATGAGTGAACTACAAAGAATAACTAACTCTATCCAGAGTTATTCCTCTGAATTACACCATTCATATTGTACCCTCAAAAAGCCCTAAAATGAAGAAATTGCTTTTCAGTATTAAAATAAAACCAACAAACTCATGTTTCAACATTTTATTTTTCAAGCTCCTCTTCAAACAATATTACACTTACACTTAATTCACCTGTCATCATGAATGTGTCATTGTGTTGTGCTTGTGAACAAAGATAAAAAAGAGAAAACAATACTAAAATACAAAGTAGTGATAATAATGGAGGAGATGGAAAAAATTACATGAAACCATATGATACAATAAACAAATCAGAATCACAACCATAAGACATCAGAATGTCAAACAACTTGTGGTGCAAAATATCCTTAATCTCCAAAACATAAGGTGCTTCTGTGGTATGTGCAACTTTGTAAGCATGTATATGTTCGTCTAAACATAACGTTTTCAGTGCAGTTGTTATTTAAAGGATGTGCTCATCTTTAATAACAATATTCTGGATTACATGAAATACAGGCATGTCCCCTGACAGTATGAAGTGCCAAAGACAAAGTGAGCTTTGAAAAGCTCATCAACACATGCCAGTGAATTAGAAGTCTTACAGGGTAGAGCATGTTGATCAATTACAATAAACCAAGAATGGACCCTACTTCTCTTCAGCCCAACAGCAAGTAGATACGGCTGGAGGTTCTCTCCAATTCTATCCAAGTGCCCTTGGATACTGCCCACTGGGCAAAGTTACGTCCAGTGGACGTCTTTTTATGTCTTTGCAGACGTTGAAAAGATATCCACTGAGGAGCCAGAATGAAAGTTTTTATGATGTCTTTTTTTGACGTGTTCTGCACGTCTGATATAGACCTTCATGAAACCTCCATACAAGGTTAAAAACTAGTTCAAATGTGGTTAGTGGACATATGTTTCATATAATTTAAGGTTCATTTAGACAAAATTTATACTGTTTCTGGACCAAATATACACTCTCAGGATGCATTATACAAACCTGATTCCAAAAAAGTTGGGACACTGTACAAATTGTGAATAAAAAAGGAATGCAATAATTTACAAATCTCATAAACTTATATTTTATTCACAATAGAATATAGATAACATATCAAATGTTGAAAGTGAGACATTTTGAAATGTCATGCCAAATATTGGCTCATTTTGGATTTCATGAGAGCTACACATTCCAAAAAAGTTGGGACAGGTAGCAATAAGAGGCCGGAAAAGTTAAATGTATATATAAGGAACAGCTGGAGGACCAATTTGCAACTTATTAGGTCAATTGGCAACATGATTGGGTATAAAAAGAGCCTCTCAGAGTGGCAGTGTCCCTCAGAAGTCAAGATGGGAAGAGAATCACCAATTCCCCCAATGCAGCGGCGAAAAATAGTGGAGCAATATCAGAAAGGAGTTTGAAGTTATCATCATCTACAGTGCATAATATCATCCAAAGTTTCAGAGAATCTGGAACAATCTCTGTGCGCAAGGGTCAAGGCCCGAAAACCATACTGGATGCCCGTGATCTTCGGGCCCTTAGACGGCACTGCATCACATACAGGAATGCGACTGTAATGGAAATCACAACATGGGCTCAGGAATACTTCCAGAAAACATTGTCGGTGAACACAATCCACCGTGCCATTCGCCGTTGCCGGCTAAAACTCTATAGGTTAAAAAAGAAGCCATATCTAAACATGATCCAGAAGCGCAGGCGTTTTCTCTGGGCCAAGGCTCATTTAAAATGGACTGTGGCAAAGTGGAAAACTGTTCTGTGGTCAGACGAATCAAAATTTGAAGTTCTTTTTGGAAATCTGGGACGCCATGTCATCCGGACTAAAGAGGACAAGGACAACCCAAGTTGTTATCAGCGCTCAGTTCAGAAGCCTGCATCTCTGATGGTATGGGGTTGCATGAGTGCGTGTGGCATAGGCAGCTTACACATCTGAAAAGGCACCATCAATGCTGAAAGGTATATCCGAGTTCTAGAACAACATATGCTCCCATCCAGACGTCGTCTCTTTCAGGGAAGACCTTGCATTTTCCAACATGACAATGCCAGACCACATACTGCATCAATTACAACATCATGGCTGCGTAGAAGAAGGATCCGGGTACTGAAATGGTCAGCCTGCAGTCCAGATCTTTCACCCATAGAAAACATTTGGCGCATCATACAGAGGAAGATGCGACAAAGAAGACCTAAGACAGTTGAGCAACTAGAAGCCTGTATTAGACAAGAATGGGACAACATTCCTATTCCTAAACTTGAGCAACTTGTCTCCTCAGTCCCCAGACGTTTGCAGACTGTTATAAAAAGAAGAGGGGATGCCACACAGTGGTAAACATGGCCTTGTCTATGAAGGTATATTTACGTAATAAAGTTATGCATGCGTATGGTAAGATTTGTGAAAGTGTACATAAGACTGTAAGCGTAAATTAAATTTGCAAGCACAAGAGAAGATTTGTAAAGGTGTAAACAGCGTTTCAAGCGCAAGAAAAAATGATTTGCAGCATTTTGCTGTTACTCGTAAGTGTAATTCATGTATTGTGAAACTGCAACTTGTTTGTTTGTTTATCTCACTGGTTTGCACTATCTACCATGTGCCTTATGCCACTTTATCCATTTTTATATTATAATTTTTAATTTTTTAATTTTACGTTTTATTTTAATTTTTTTCTACATGTCCTTATTTGTAATAGTTGCATTTTTGTGTACGTATATGTATATATATATATATATGTATGTGTATATATGTATGTGTATATATATATATTTGATTTGTACTTATCTGTATTTTTGCGTTCTACTGTTAGTGTTTAGTGTTATCTGTATGCACCAGGGAGTAAGAGAGTAACGCAATTTCAATTCTCTGTATGTATGTACGGTACATGTGGCAGAATTGACAATAAAGCTTACTTTGACTTTTTTACTTTGACTTTGATTAAGTTTAACATTCCCTGAAAGTAGAGCTTGTTTTTTATATTACATACTGTTATGCTGCTATACAGTATATGCACTAGAGCAGGTGTCCAATCCTGCTCCTGGAGGGCCACTGTCCTGCAGATTTCAGCTCCATCCCCAATTAAACTCACCTGAACCGGCCAATCAAGATCTTATTAGGCATACTAGAAACTTCTAGGCAGGTGTGCTGAGGCAAGTTAGAGCTAAATTCTGCAGGACAGTGGCCCTCCAGGACTGACTTTGGATAACCCTGCAGGAGTATAAAAAGAAAAAAACATTTTATGCTAATACTGATTCTCTGTATTTCCTTTTTGCAGATCCTTGTCATTGTCATCACCACCCCTCCATATCTCTCCTCTTTTTTGTTGTTCCTCAATTTATAACCCAAAGGCTCTTTTAAGCGACATTACCCCTTGCAAAAATGCACAAAACTGTGTTAAGCAAGGGGGAATGTGAGCAGTATTTAAAAAGCTGCACTAGTGAGTGCCCATTCAGTTACTCCAGTATGCCACAACTGATGTATTATCACATCAAAAATCACTTTCAGTGGGCAGTGCAACATCATGGTGAGTTTAACTGTCTTTTGCTTATTTCACTTTAGTTAAAGTTTAATATGGTGCCGATCCAGCCAGCAATGCACTGTTGCATGCTTCGGATTTAATTGCTTGTGAATTTGTAGTAGAATGTTTAATTTTAAGACTCGGGTAAACTTAATTTACTTCTTTGTTGCTGAAATCACAAAAAAATGTGCTTGCACATGGATGGTTCTGATTAAAATTCTGTCTTGCGACTGTCCACTGACCAGAGCAAAATACAAACAAGTGAAGGTTAAATTTAGGCAATTTTCAAAAAACTTATTTTCTTTTGTTTGCCCTATCAGATTTCACCATTTTAAAATGTCGGGCAAAGTCCCACTTTCACTGCTGCTATTCTTTAAATGTGTGTGCAATGAAGTATGCATAAAGCCTCATGAGTATAAGGTTGGGTTTAAGTAATCTTGCTTTTTCTAAAGCACTGGCATGGCTAACATAATCTTAGATGTGCATATGAAAGAGTTCTGTTTTGTGTGTGTATTTGGATACAGGTGTTGTGAACTGGGGAAAATGGAATGAAACATCAAAGGCTGAATTGCGGGTGCCTTTTGAAATTAAAGAGTGTAACTTATGTAAAACCTTGTTCAAATCCTGCTCCGGTTTTTACGGTAATGGGAAGCGTGGTTACCTGAGAGGATTCTACGACAGCATAGAGAACCCCGACTGCTGTTTCGTGTGCCAGTAAAGTGTTTAATGATTAAAGGAGATTAAGTATTAAAGGAAGAAAGTGTCAAGTCAAGTCAAGTCACCTTTATTTATATAGCGCTTTTAACAATACAAATTGTAACAAAGCACTGCACAGTATCAAAATAGGCAAATTGTGTCAATAATGTAAAATGACAGGATTTAACACTCAATTTATCAGCTGAATGCATTTCATTATTGAATTTAGTAATGGCATTGTCCAGCTTAGTTCAGTTTATATAATATCTGTGCAATCAAGTCGATGATTGTGCTGCAAGTGAAGTGTCCCCAACTAAGCAAGCCAGAGGCGACAGCGGCAAGGAACGAAAACTCCATCGGTGACAGAATGGAGAAAAAACCTTGGGAGAAACCAGGCTTAGTCGGGGGGCCAGTTCCCCTCCAGCCAGACGAATCAGTAGTTTGTTCCAACTGCAGCAAAGTCAGAGTGTAAGTGGTCCACTGCTTCCAGGGGTCTTTCCCCGATGGCTGTCTAGGTGACGAGGTCCTCACTGGAGATCTGTCTCTGGGGCTCATCTGTGTGTCCTAGACTCCGCTGACGGTCAGGGCTGTAGAGGTTGTCTCCAGGTGCTGATCCTCCATTTATGGCAGACTTTGGTTAAGTCAGTATAATCGCTGATGGTTGGCTTCCTCTGAGGTCCTCGGAGGGGTTGTCATCGTCTCTTCTCAGGTGTTCGGTCATCTCAGATCGTTTAAGGGTTGGATCCAGACTGAAGCTTGTGTAATTCCTAGCTACCACGGGATGTTAATCCCGTGGCAGGAACATAGAAACAGTAAGACAATTAGCATAGCAGTTGTTCCATCCAGGAATAACCCTGGATGAAAATATCAGTATAACCCAAGCTAAAGCATAATAATGTGCATTTGATCAGACATAGCTGACGTACAAGATTGTGAGATGAATTATATGAATGCTTGGCTAAAGAGATGCGTCTTTAATCTAGATTTAAACAGAGAGAGTGTGTCTGAACCCCGAACATTATCAGGAAGGCTATTCCAGAGTTTAGGAGCCAGATATGAAAAAGTTCTACCTCCTTTAGTGGACTTTGCTATCCTAGGTACTACCAAGAGTCCAGAGTTTTGCGACCTTAGGGAGCGGGTTGGATTGTAGTGTGATAGAAGATTAGTTAGGTACGCAGGAGCTAAATCATTTAGGGCCTTATAGGCAAGTAATAATATTTTGTAACTGATACGAAACTTAATAGGTAGCCAGTGCAGAGACTGTAAAATTGGAGTAATATGATCATATTTTCTTGACCTGGTAAGGACTCTAGCCGCAGCATTTTGTACTATCTGTAGCTTGTTTATTGAAGATGCAGGACAACCACCTAGCAGTGCATTACAATAGTCTAGTCTAGAGGTCATGAATGCATGAACTAACTTTTCTGCATCAGAAACACTTAACATGTTCCGTAGCTTGGAAATGTTTCTAAGATGGAAGAATGCTGTTTTTGTAACATGGGAAATATGATTTTCAAAAGATAGGTTGCTGTCTAATATAACACCCAGATTTGTAACTGTAGAGGAAGTAACATTACATCCGTCTAGTTGCAAATTGTAATCCAAGAGATTCTGTGTACTGTTTTTAGGTCCAATAAGTAATATCTCGGTCTTATCTGAATTTAATAGGAGAAAATTACTGGTCATCCAATCTTTTATATTTTTAACACACTCTGTTAGCTTAGTTTAGAAGTTTCATCTGGTTTTGTTGAGATATATAGTTGAGTATCATCAGCATAACAATGGAAACTAATCCCGTATTTTCTAATAATATTACCAAGGGGCAACATATATAATGAAAATAATAGAGGACCTAGGACAGATCCTTGTGGTACTCCATACTTTACTGGTGAAAATTGAGATGACTCCCCGTTTAAATAAACAAAGTGGTAGCGATCGGACAGGTAGGATCTAAACCATCTTAGAGCCTGCCCTTGAATACCTGTATAGTTTTGTAATCGATCTATCAGTATGTCATGATCTATAGTGTCGAACGCAGCACTAAGATCAAGTAAAACTAGCAACGAGATGCAGCCTTGGTCTGACGCAAGAAGCAAGTCATTTGTAAATTTAACAAGTGCAGTTTCTGTGCTATGACAGGGCCTGAAACCTGACTGAAATTCTTCATAGATATCATTTTTTAGCAAAAAGGAGCACAGTTGAGCAGACACTACTTTTTCTAATATTTTTGACAAACGGAAGATTTGAAATGGGTCTGTAATTTGCCAGTTCACAAGGATCTAATTTTGGTTTCTTAATAAGAGGCTTAATAACTGCCAGCTTAAATGGTTTTGGGACGTGACCTAAAGATAACGAGGAGTTAATAATATTGAGAAGCGGTTCTTCTGCTACAGGTAATAACTCTTTCAATAGTTTGGTGGGTACAGGATCTAATAAACATGTTGTTGGTTTAGATGCAGTTATAAGTTTATTTAGCTCATCCTGTCCTATCGTTGTAAAGCACTGCAGTATTTCTTTGGGTGCGATGAATGAAGCTGAAGTACTAGACGCTGTAGGATCTACATTTGTTATTGTATTTCTGATATTATCTATTTTATCAGTAAAGAAATTCATAAAGTCATTACTATTAAACTGTGAGGGAATATTTAGATCGGGTGACATCTGTTTATTTGTTAATCTAGCCACTGTGATAAAAAAAAAACTTGGATTGTTTTGGTGATTATCTATGAGTTTGCGGATATACTCGGTTCTTGCAGTTTTTAGAGCCTGTCTATAGCTAGACATACTGTTTTTCCACGCAATTCTAAAGACTTCCAAGTTAGTTTTTCTCCATTTGCGCTCAAGAATACGAGTTTCTTTCTTGAGAGAATGGGTATAACTGCTGTACCATGGCGCCGCACGTTTTTCTCTGACCTTTTTTAATTTGATGGGGGCAACAGTTTCTAACGTATTAGAGAAGATAGTTACCATGTTGCTAGTAATTGTGTCTAGTTCATCTGTATTTATGGGTACACAGAGCAGTTGAGATAAATCAGGCAGGTTATTTGTGAATCTGTCTTTAGTGGCTGGAATAATAATTCTGCCTGGACGATAACGCGGAGCCATATAGTTAATATCAGTAATATGCAGCATGCACGATACAAGGAAATGGTCAGTAACATCATCACTTTGAGGTATGATATCTATATCAGTTAGATCAATTCCATGCGATATTATTAAATCTAGCGTATGATTAAAACGATGTGTCGGCCCGGTGACATTTTGCTTGACACCAAAAGAGTTTATTAGGTCAGTAAACGCAAGTCCTAATGCATCATTTGTGTTATCAACGTGAATGTTAAAATCTCCAACAATTAGTGCTTTATCCACATTAACCAATAGGTCTGAGAGGAAATCTGCAAATTCTTTTAGAAAATCTGTATATGGCCCTGGCGGTCTGTACACAGTAGCCAGAGCAAGGGATAGGACAGATTTATTTTGCTTATCTGACAGTTTAACATTGAGCATAAGTATTTCGAATGAGTCAAACCTGTATCCTGTTTTCTGAGTAACATTGAAAATATCACTATATATTGTTGCGACACCGCCGCCACGACCAGTCTGACGAGGCTCGTGCTTATAACAGTAGCTTGGTGGAGTAGATTCATTTAGACCAAAATAATCATTTGTTTTAAGCCAGGTTTCAGTCAGACAGAGTACATCAAAACTATTATCTGTGATTATTTCATTTACGATAACTGCTTTCGGTGTGAGTGATCGGATATTTAGAAGCCCAAGTTTTAAAAATTGTTTTTGTTCATTTATTTTGCATTTTTCTGGTTTAATCACGATCAGATTTGTTCTAGATCCTGCATTAAATTTATATTTTGAACTCACTATTCGGGGAACAGACACAGTCTGTATAGATTGGACACTGCAAGTACCTTTATCATTTAAGTGGGTAGAACAAAAGTCATCATAGCTATTATTGGAGAATTGGCTTACTAGTCAGATGGAGCGTAGCGTTCTGGTGATGTTGTCCGACAGGAGTTCCGCACCGACTCTGCTGGGGTGCAGGCCATCAGCACGAAATAGTCTAGGACGCTCCCAGAAAAGATTCCCATTATTAACAAAGATAATTTTCTGCTCTGTACACCATGAAAACAACCATTCATTTAAAGCAAACAGTCTACTGAACTTTTCGTGTCCTCGTCGATACGTGGGAAGAGGTCCTGACACGATGATCGTCGCCGCGGGCAATGTGCTGCGTACCGTCTCGACCAGACTCCTGAAGTCCCTCTTCAGTGTCTCCGTCTGCCGCAGCTTGGTGTCGTTAGCCCCCGCGTGAATCACAACAGCTGCAACGCTCTCGTCATCCTTCAGGATCGCGGGTATCTGCACAGAAACATCAAGAACACGAGCACCAGGGAGACAATGAGTGTGCACTTTACCTTTAGCTAATGTAGCACGGACATGCCGGACGATTGAGTCTCCGATGACCACAGCGTCACGATCAGTCTCGCAGAGAGAGGCGAAGCGGTTCCGGGATGAGATGTCGAAGACCGGAGGGGGAGAAGTCGTCGCCCGGGGCCTGGATCGCGTCTTCCGCTGCTGCACCCAGGGTCCGTGGTGTGTAAAGGATGTTAATGTTTAACCAGAGATTTATATGTACAAAAAGATGTGTTATATACAGATGTACAAATTTCACCTTTCTTTATCAGAATTAAACTGTTTCATACCTAACTAAATAACAAGGAAATAATTGTCTCGGCATGTTATTCATATACAAACAATGCTGGTATTTTTACCATAAGCTTCTTATAAACTTCTACCATAAGCTTCCCTTCCGGTGGCGCTGCTCCCTTCCGGTGGCGCTGCTGAGTTCAGTCGCCTGTGAATTAGCTCCGCTCAGAATTGTGCTTTTATGTGTGTTTCTTTACCTAGTTTTTATTTTTTTACTTCTCTTTTGATACGTGTATCGTCTGCAATGATTATGTACGACAGAAGAACACTTTTGGACATTGGACAACGCTACACTAACCTGATTCAGAACACTTTATCCGCGGATCCAGCGTGGCCATTGGAGATACTTCGGAGCACCGAGTTGAACAACGACCACCTGAACAACCCTGCAGGCTCGAAGGAAACACCGCGGGAGACGTGCTGGAATACGCAACAGACTGAGGAAAAGGGCTCACAGCCCTCCTCTACCAAGTATTCTGCTCGCTAATGTCCAATCCTTGGAGAATAAGATGGACGATCTTAGAGCCAGGATTAGTTTCCAACGAGACATTAGAGACTGCAACATCTTTTGTTTGACCGAAACGTGGCTCACGCCCTCGGTCCCGGACACCGCTGTAACGCCGTCTGATAACTTCTCTGTTTTACGGATGGACAGATCAGCCGAGGCCGGAAAAAACAAAGGTGGTGGAGTGTGTTTCTTTATTAACAAGAAATGGTGTGACCCCAGGAATATCTCCATTCTGTCGCGTTCCTGTTCGCCTCATCTGGTCAGAGAACTTATTCCTCTTTGGAGTGATGACCAGTTTCCCCAGACTAAAGAGTCTCTCTACTGGGGCACTGGATGGAGTGGCTGCATTATATGAGTGAAATTTTCTTTATCAGTACAAATCCATTTAGAAGGTCTATCTCTTGTGCTCCAGATTTGAAATAATCTTCAAATTACGTGACTTAACTTTCAGCTGTAGAAGAGGTGTCATCCTCATCCTCAAAGGAAAATAACTCATCCTCTACGGCTGAGTCTCTGCTAAGGTGGCACGTTGGTGTTGGTGTTGATGTGCTGGTACCTGCTTGCTGGTCTTGGTCTAAGACAAATTTCCGGCACTCTGCTAGCAGACTTGCCTTGGTCTTGTCCTTCCTGTCCTGTGTCCGAAGCCAACATAGTTTAAACTTGGGTAGGGTCACAGCAGCCAAGACAGCATCCTCTTTTTCCGGCACCTCTGCAAATCTTGTTTTGATTGCCTGAAATTCAATTCAATTCAAGATTATTTGTATAGCACTTTTTAACGATACAGTCATTGCAAAGCAACTTCACAGGAAATTAAGTTTCTAAAATAGATTTATATTGTAGAAACTCAATATAATTAACTTATGAAATTATTTGTCTATATCCACACACACACACACACACACACACACACACACACACATACACACACAGAGCATCATACATCCTTATCAGTTTAAAATGATATTATATTTCTTTACAACAAAATAATTTGCAGGTCTATCATCTCTAGTCACAAATCATAACTGTAAAGCCTAGAATATAAAGCTTTTCATTTTCCATCCATCCAAATAAATAAAATGCAATTCTTGGGTGACTAAAGATATTTAAATAAATTTAAGTTCTTACCATGACAACTGCCTCTGGAAGGTCAACTAGGATTTGCAGGCCACTCTTCAGTTCCAAGGTCTTCCAAGTTGTCTTCTCCCTGAAGAATGTCTAAGGCTACTGTAAGTGGCCTCATAACAGTACACTACTTCCTGATGAACTGATTCTTTCGTTCTGTTATGGCTGTCATCCCAAACTTGGACGAGATGGTGTTCAGCTCGGCCATAGAAATCTCACAGATCCGAGCCAGGGCATCATAAAATGAATTCCATCTCTTACTGCAAGGGACCCACAGCTTCTTTGAAATGATGTCATCCATGGTCTCTGCAGCCACTGTTGAACGACTAGTCTTGTTTCATAAGCCCTGTACATTTTGTGGTATCGCTTCTGTATATAGCTTTTTTTTTTTTTTTTTTTAAGTAACCACTTGTCAACATAAGTACATAAAACAAGGTTTAAATTGTGTGCAAAGGCCAAAATGATCACAACCTCACCACCATCACCATTATCACCACCACTGTTTTGCAATACATCATTATTGTCCGTAAAAGTCACCTCATCCTCAGAGTCCTCCTCCTCGACTGGCTAGTATATTTTGAAGGCCTTGGCAAAATTAGAGCCATTATCCGTGACAGTTGATGTAATTTTATGGGATATGCCATATGATGAGTGAATGTTGTCAAGCTCAATTGCAATCACGTCATGAGTATGACGACCCTTGAATCTTCTTCATGCGAGTGCTGCTTTCTCTCGCTCCATGCTGGATTTATCCAATGGCAGTAATGCCAAGATAGCTTTTATTATGTGCCGTCTAAATATCGGCTGTTGTAGAGATATATTCTACATGTTCAAATGTCTTTATGAGTGCGGCATTCATTCTGGCATACTCGGCGTATATGATTTTGAAAAAGTATTTTTGCATGGTGGGCTTACCCCCTCTCTAGCGGGTATTTTCACAATGATTGCCCGGAAAGAATCCGACAACTGTCGGCAACGGCAGCATGTCCTCAACTATATATCTAGATATTATTTTTGTTTTAATTCAGTCTGACTGATAAGTGTTTGCGGTGGAGAAAAATCTAGTTTTAGTTGCTTTGATGTCATGGCTTTGGTAGCGGAGCTCACGTTATCACCTGCGTTCTTAGCTACTATTTTTGTGGCGGCATGTGACGATGTGAGGTGCTTCATCAGATTAGAATTACTTGCCACCGACGAGGTTAGACTCTTTCTTCCTGGGCATAAGTTTTAGTGCTTATACTTCCAGTTTGCAAAAGCTACCTTAGAAATCGTTGGACTTGCCATTGCTCTGACTCCTGGACTGGTCATTGGTAGAGGTCTGCACGGGCTCAAAACTGAAGCCCGAACCCGGCCCGTACCCGAGATCGTCTGACCCGACCCGAGCGGCACAGTTAAATTTAGAGCCCGAACCCGACCCGAAATCCCCCCCCCCCCCGCCCCACAACGAATAACAAAAAAAGGAAAAATTGTTGCATTTCACGATTGCATGCAAAGAAACGGATTAATCAAGGCTCTGCCATTTCACAAACATTTACCAGTCATGAAAGTTTGTGAACATCAGGTGCAGCGGGCGCATACATTCTGCCGAGTTTATGAATTTTGTATGGACAAGAAAATGATGACCGTGCAAATTATGGTCATTTTTTGTCAGTTAAGGCTCGTTAGCATTCTGTCTACTTTAAATCAGACATAAGCTCTTAAATAAGATTGTATTTGAATGAATAAATCATTTATTAGAGAGAGAGAGAGAGAGAGAGGAAAGTTGCGCGTGCATGTGAACCTGCGTCTGCGCGTCTCTCTCTCTGCAAGCAATGAGGCTTAGTTACTTCAAAAATAGCAATTTTGCCACCTCATTGCAGATAAATATAATGTTGTGACTTGCGAGTCAGTAGCCTGTCGAAGCTATTTTACTAATAAAAGTTTCCGTGCTGTTTGTGCTCTGCGCGCTCTCTGATATCTGTGTGCAATGTGTGTGCGTGCGTCTATGAAAGCAACGAAGCCTCTGCATATAGTTTTGGTTTAGCTACAAACCCGAACCCGACCCGAGCCCGAAGCTATCCATTAAACATTAACCCGAAACCCGAAAGTATTTCGGGACCCCAGTGGCTGAACCAATCAGATTGTTCTTGTGGGGCGGAGCCCCGCCCCTGTCTTTTGGGACATACCACAGTGAATCTTCCGGACGACCCGGAAGCCGGTCGCGCTGGACTCTCGCCTCTAACATTCAGTTTTAATAAAGTATAAATCATAAGTTAAAGATTAATATTACTTTAATCAAAGCAATATTCTATCTGTAGTTAATAATTCCTTGGAGCTGAAATAATAGCTTCATAGATTTGTTACAACATACTTTCCAGAAGGCCAAACAAATCACAATTTTTTTATTTTTTTATTGGTCTTATGAAGTATCCTAATTTGTTGAGATAGTGAATTGGTGGGTTTTTGTTAAATGTGAGCCAAAATCATCACAATTAAAAGAACCAAAGACTTCAACTACTTCAGTCTTTGTGCACTGAGTTTATTTTATACACGAGTTTCAAAATTTGAATTGAATTACTGAAATACATGAACTTTTCCACGTCATTCTAATTTATTGAGATGCACCTGAACATAGGCTAATGAAGAGACTTTTAGATTTTATTAAATATATGAGGATATAATTGGCTGTGATAGCCAATAGAAACATCAGAAAGGAAGGAATAAATAAAAAGGTCCTACATTCTCCTAAGCTGTAGAAACCAATCTGCTTAAACTCTGTGAATGAAATATTTTGTGCAGAAACATCCTTCATGCTGAATAAAAGTCCTGTTCTATTTCAACAAGTTGTGTTGACTAAACTGGGAATTTATAGTTGATTAAGTATTCCTCTTAACAACATGCGGATACCCTGAAATCAAATACACATGTACACCATGGTGACAAATATAAAATAAATGTTTCTGTTGCAATAAAATTACAATACAAAACAAATTTACTATCAGTCAGAAAAGAGCTGTGTTGTGTTTGAAGCTTTCATTACATTCATGAAAAGCTTTTATACATAAAAAATTATGACAAGCTCTAAATATACTTTTTTTGTTTTCCCATGTGTCTGTGAACTACTCCCATAGAGCAATGGAGCTCATTTCCTCTTTGTGGTATTTGCTTCTGTGGTAGTGGTCATTGGTTTTCTGATTTCTGTGATTTTTATGACCAACAATCACTACAAATGCAATGCATTTCAAATAAATTGAGACTGTTTTACTATATTGTAATTGTGTTATTTGGCCAAATGAAAATATTTATCCATCAACTACATCTAATTATACATATCATGTTTTCATCTAAGCTTGTCTCAGGGTAGACAGAGTATTTGCAGGCCTAATCATGAGTAGGCCTGTGAACTCTGTAGAGAACAGCAGAAATCAGTTTCCATATTTGAGAAAAAAAAAATAATAATAATAATTCTCATTAGCTCTAACTCGTTTCTCATTACTGGACTGTTTACTTGGCTAGATTAATCTCAAGGGCCCTTTGTGTTTCTGTTGCTATAACTATATTCAGGGTCAAACTTACATTCATCTCGCAAAAAAACACACCAAATAGCACTCAATGGACATAGACTTAAGGTCTGAGTTGACCAAGAGAGACATTTGACATCACCAAGGGGCCAATTATCTTACACAAGTTAATTGGTCTTTGTTTCACCACAAATTATTACAAGTGATGTCATGGAAATTGCAAAACATCACAAACAATTTACATGAGAGTCTTAATGTTCATGGTTTAAATAATGAAATAATAAGAGCAACACATTTTTTTCACATATGGAACATCTAAGGGCACAACAGGACCTTGTTTATGACATTGTGACTAACCTTGCATCATGACCCACTTTATGGATATTTGTTTAATTTACCAAAAATATGTTGGTACACAATGATTTTATTAAATATTAGAAAGATTTCAAGAGTTCTGATACTTAATTTTACAGCATTGGGATTCTAAGTTTTCTGCTTGTCTTGATTTCCCCCGTTTCATAAATCCTGTCAGTATGTGCTGCGACATCACACTTTGACCAGCATGGACCCAGAGAAACAAACAGTTGTCCAATGTACAAACTTTAAGGAGGCATGCTGGGTCACCCTGGTAAGTCAGGTCACCAAGCTCTCAGGACATCTGAGCTATTTCTAGACTGACAAAGTATTTGTACTGAGAGTCATCAATAGCAGCAGCCAACAGTCCTGTTGTCTGTGCCTATATCTCAAATACATGACTTCAAACAATCACAATAGGCTGTTACCAGTCAATTTTCTTTCAACTTCAACAAAAGCCATCTTTTCATTGCAAAGGTGTAACAACAACTGCATCTGACATAGCATTTATGTTTATTTACAAAAGACTGTTTAAAGCTGCTCAATAAAATGTACTGTATTTACACACACACACACACACACACACACACACACACACACACACGCACGCACATTGGTATTGGTGGTTTGCAGGGACTCGCCATAGGCTTAATGGTTGTAGAACCTGAGTGGACAGGCCCACATTACCATGAACTTTCACACATCAAAGGAACACGATAAGATTATTTTCTTGGAAATGTGCAAGTCGTGAAATCAACCAACTCCAATAATGACGCCGCTCCGTCTGGAGGACACCTTGCTTATCTTTGCAAAAGACACAGGAACGGAGATATTTATAGAGCCACATCCTTGAGCGACCCAATAACTGACCAATAACTTTAACATTTATAACATAATGGCATAATTTGGAGTTAATGTGAGAGTATAACAGCTGGCAGAAGTTTAATTTGAAAATTCATAACACAGTCAATTTGTGTATTGTTCTATATTATCTAGAAAATTTGATTAGATACAGAGAAGCAGCTTTTGTTTGTGATGCTGTATTCTTGTTTGTGGTACACGATGCATTTTGAATGAAAGAGAGTGCAACACGAGTTGTTGTTAAGAAGAAAATGAACTGCAGTAAATAATACTGTGCACGAGAGACAAATGAGCGGATTCCTCATTTCTCTCTTTAAGGCCTTCATAGTATGATTTGTTAAGTGCGTGTTCCACTTCCAAATGCATCAATGCTATCAAATCTCCTGGTTTGAGAATAGTAGATTAGCTAACGAATTGCCTCGGCCTCTTTTTGATTCACTAAGAGTGAACTCAAGACGCTCTGCGCTCAGAAGGAGTGGCCAAAAGTGTTATGGGAGAATATTGATCTTGATCAAATTAAAATTGTGTGATGATAAATCCACTGCTTTTGTCTGACAGAAAAGACTGACACCAGAACTGAGACTCGCCGAAGTCTCAATAACGCTGTGGTATTAAAAATGAATCTGTGGATTAATTTATCTCGCCCTAAACGAGTGAGATTGTCAGTGCTATAAAAATATACAAATCTAAACAGTGCTTTTTGATCTTGAAGTGTGAGACACACTTACAGCTCCGGTGATTTACTAAAACTGTTTACCTATAGACTGTGTAACACATGCAGGCTTAGGGCCGGGTGTACATCAGCATAGCAGGAAGTCAAGTGCGCAGGCTCAGCCCCGTGCCATTTTGAGCTGTTGTAAGCAAATACCATAGCAGAAGCTAAGCTAACTGAAGCGAATGAGCTTGCATTGGAGCCTATGCAGAGCTATTAGCATTGAAGGCTAGCGATTATCACATAGCATTTAGAGGGTTTTGAATGCAGTGTCTTAAAGGGTTGTTGTGACTTAACCCTTTACAGCTGAACTCTAACTCAAACTACGATTTTCATACCGTTTCTTTTTCTCATTTGCATTTATTCATTCTATCTCTTCTCCCATTTAAAAGGAATGTAACAAATGTTTCATTTTAGTGGGTATTAGTTTAATAGCTGTTGGCTTTTATTAGAAATGAATTCGCTACCACCTCATTAAACTGATTATACGGTGATTCATTCAATTATAACTGCTCTCCTGATTTTAGAGACATCAGTGGATAAGTTGCTATTGTTAGAAATTAGAAATTGTTAATTTAATGTCAGAATTAATTACAAATTTGAAATTAATTTAATTTCATAAAATAATTTCAGTTCCTACTTCCACCTAGCAACAATTTGCCACTGATTAATCATAAGCTCTCTTATAATTTGACAAGAACACTAAGATCTTAATCATTATCAAAAGGGCAAGACATTTTACATTTCATTCACAAGTAATTAGGGTGGCACAGATTAATTTGGTCTGATGATTTTAATGACATGAGTAACTACTTGTTATGCTAGGGATTTGTAATCTGAAATTTAATTTCATAATTAATTACGAATTTGACAATTCTAATTACATTTAATAATTAATTACAATTCCTGTTTACATATTACAACAATATTGGCTTATCAACTCAATTGTAAATTGCTCTTGTGATTCTATTACTAATCAATCCAATCAATTTTAATGATAACATCATTAAATTTGAATTAGAAATCACAATTTGAAATTCTAATTTCAGTCGCAACACAAGTCTGACTCTACCTGTTAGGCCTTACTTCATCTCCTTAGGTTATCTGATTAATTCAGCTACATTTTAATAAGGTTCCCTTTACTTAGGCCTGATAGTAGATAGCGCTCCCCCTAGTGCTGGGTTGGTGAAGTGACATTGCCTCCAACGTGGATCACAGCAAGCAGAGTCACCTGTTCCGACATCACCTGGTGCGCTCGGATGGGGGGCCTTGCTGCTGGGCACCACTGGACCAATGTAATTTCTCACCAAGCTTAGGATATAAGGACGTTAACCTTCCGATTAAAAAAACAAACAAAAGGAAATTAAGGTTTCCTCAAAACTTAGGTCAGTTTGTGTTATCCTGTAAAACAGCAAAACATTACAAATTAGAAGCATGTCCACCAGAGGATCACAGTCGCAGAGAATCACACTCAGCATTGGCATACACTATACTTGGCACATTTACACCCATGTTTTCTTTGTGATGTCAGTTCGGTTCTAGATCTCCCTCACCCTGCCAGAACATGTCTTGCATAACAGAACATGTCGGTCACTGGGAGGATATGGAAACATGGCTAAAGTGTTGCGACAGACAGCCTCCTCCCTAAGGCTTCTGAAACACTCAAACATCAGACACAGTACCAGCTGGATGACAACATAACAAGCCTCATGGGACAAGACCCAAGTCAAAGCTACAGTCACAAAGAATTAGCCAAGATCACCGGCTCCTTAAGTCATACACTCATCGCCACCCTCAAGCCGAGCGACTAGCATGCTGCACAATTCCAGAAAGAGCTGACATGTGCACAATAATACAGCTAGAAATGGAAGCTCAGGAGTGACAGGAAGGGACTGATGAAGTGGAACAAGGCACTGAGGAGGAGATCAATAGGCTAAAAGAGACTATAGCGGCTACTAGCCGAAAAATGGAACAAATCAAAGAAGACTACGCTGATCGTTCTGACAAGCTACAGTATGCAGAGCAGCTACTTGAGAAGGCAAAGACTGACTTCAGGGGCAAAAACTGCAGAATCAAAGCCCTAAAGCTCACTTGGATGAGTCAAGAAACGAGATCAGCTTGACTATTTCAAAGAGGAATATGAACGATTCCAAGAGGAACTCAAGCACTCTTATGAATTACGCTATGAGCCGTCAAGGACAGGACGTGCACCGACCTCACCCCTGCCAAGCAGGACTGGGTCACCTGTTTCTGGACTGACACGTGAGCAAAAGGTGGACGGGGTGGTGTTGAAACCTTCACCAGCTCCCTCTGACGAACTTTATCTCACGACAAAGCCAAAAGAACCTGCTGCAGCAAGCCGCAGATCATCGCATGGCTTGGTCCTAAAAGACCTTGACAAGCTCGCCAGGAACATTGGCAAATTCAACCCCAGCATGCCAAATAGCCAAAATGTCCATGCTTATCGCCAAGATATCGATTTCCATCTGGAAATGCAACCTAACGTTAAGGACAAAGATACACTCTATTTACTCCGAACGACATCCAGTCCTGAAGTTCGCAGCTTCCTGGACCGGCAGCCTGCTCACACAAAGACTGATTATCAACTGCTTCAAGAAGCCCTCATTAAAGAGTTTGTCAATCCTAAGTCTGAACAAGGCTTAGTGCCCTGGAAACGAAACAAGGACGTCACAAACCTCCTCAAGCCTACTACAGTCGACTCAGACGAGCATACTCCTCGCTTTGAACCTCTAATAGATTTCAAGCACCTAAAGATGTGGACACAAGTCCGCGAGCCTCTGCCCTGCCAGTCATTAGACTCCAACGAGTCGCAGTGTCAAGTCACAGACACCGCCCTTAATTCACTGATTGATGATGCAGTATCAGAACCAGGATCTGGACCAAGCACAAACAGCAAGGACCAGGACCCTCTCCTCTGCTCACTGCAGGAGCCTGAATCAAACACAGACCCCCTTCAAATCATGACGGCGATAGATGTCCAAGTCACATCAGTGTCTGACGTGTCCCACTAGCCCTGTGGGTAGAGAACTCTGCCATCAGCCTGAATCTATTCAGAATACTGAAGCAAAGACATCAGAGTCTACCACATGTCGCTAAGCACAGCTGCTTCCCTCTCAGTCTCTGGTTGACAACCATGGCCACCTCCAAGATCATCTGCACTCTGTATGTGGCAGTATTACACTCCGCTGGTCGAAGACTTCAGCTAGCGTAAGCCACTGGCCTCACCTTGCCATCAACCTCTTAGGAAAGCACTTCACCCAGCACTACATGGTTGGCATCAATCTCCAAGATTAATGAAAGCTTAAAGTCTGCATATGCAAGAACTGGCGCAGTTGTAAGTTTCTTTTTCAAGGTCCGAAATGCTTTTTCGCACTGTTCAGACCACAATGCCCGCCAATTCCTGTCTCCGATTACTCCCTTTCCCTTTACATGCCTCGGTCACTAGCCGATGTAACGGAGCTGCTACCTGGGCAAACCCTTCTACAAATCGCCTATAGTAGTTAACAAAACCCAGAAAGGTCCGCAGCTCCGATACGGTCCTAGGACATGACCACTGAGCTACGGTCTCAACCTTACTTGGGTCTGTAGCTACCCCCTGGGACGAAATTATATGTTCCAAGTACTGCACCTCTTCCCTAAAAAATGCTATTTTTTTCCAACTTAATTTTGAGGCCAGCGGCTTGTAGGCGATCCAGCACCATCCTCAGCCTCTGCAGATGGTGTTGCACGGATGAGGAGTACACAATAATGTTGTCAAGATACAACAAGACAGACTGGTGTCGCTGGTCGCCAAAGAGCCGCTCCATCAAATGTTGGAAGGTGCCTGGTGGGTTGCACAGGCCGAAGGGCATACGGTTCCATTCGTAACTCTGATGGACAATCCCCATACTCAGAACTTAGCCCAGTATCGCCTTGAATCCCACATTGAATCCCACGAACCAGGGGAGCAGATTGACTTCTCCTCCTGGCACCGCCTGGCATCCCCTCTCGTTCCCAGTAAATAGCTTCCCCTCGCACATCCAACAGTGTTGCAGCAGGCTGACGCCGTACTAATTGCTTTAATTCCCGATGTAATGCATCTAACACGCATTCAACAAATTGGTCCTTTACTATAACATCCGCATTTGAAATGGCATGCAGTGACTGTTGTTTAAGTCTATCAAATAGACCCAACAATGCCAGGGAGAACTCTTGCAACGAGCCAGCATTGCTCATATTTGTTTTTATATTTTATATTTTACTGAATGGGATGGTGGGAATGCTTCACTCCTGGTGGCGCAGGGTGATGTACCTCAGGCTTAGCCAAGACCATGGCTGGGTAATTTGTTTTGTTTTGCTGTGTCCTTGCCAGATTACAACTTTAAATGCAGGCATTGCATTTGAACTGACTTAATAATGTTGTGATACATTTGAAAAAAAAAACATACAATCAAAACAAAATCAAAATAGGGTCTGCTATGTTACCATGCTGCGATTTTAAAATAGTTTATTGTGTTGTTGACCATGGTGAACATATTTAGAAAGATTTGTGACCCCGATTTTAGGCAATGAAGTAAACATAAAAATAAAACTGTGAATGAATGAAAAAACTAATTATGCATTGTTCAGCGGCAGCTGTGACAGCTGAACAGTGCTCTGTATGGATACTCCGAGTCCTTCAGATGCAGCCATTGATATGGGTTGCAGCTGTAGTTAGCAATAATTTTCTGAGAATAAATGTTAGTTTCATTTTCAAAATGACCAGTGGTGGACTGTAACGAAGCGCATTCGTTAAGTAATCAGTACAAATAGTAGGTTACTATGTGTTTTTTTTTTTTTTTTTTACAGGACAGCAGCACTAAAAATATGGTATTTTGATCCATTGTTGTAGATTAAACTGCCCAACAGTATATGAATTATGCTATTTTAAATTTAACAACCTTGAACATATTCAGAAGTAAAATGCAACACAGTAGTGCAGCAGTAATATTAATGCAAAACCATCTTGACTATTTTTCAGAACAATACATACCTTCCCTTTTACTCTTCATAAGTATATTACAGTATGCAATATAATGCTTTTACTTAAAGGGAATGTTCACCCAGAAATGAAAATTTCTGGGTGAAATTTTACTCACCCTAAATTTGTTCCAAACCTGTATACATTTCTTTATTCTGCTGTACACAACGGAAGATATTTGGAACAATGTTTCTAACCAAGCAGATCTTGCCACATTGATTACAATGGGAAAAAAATACGATGGTTGTTGTCAAAACGACGACTGCATTTTAATTTGTTGATGAACTATCCCTTCAACTAAGGTTTTAAATATGACTAGTAGTTTTTCCACAATGTGGTATTAGTAATTACTAAATGTAGTTTACTAAAGTACCTCAATATTTATTTTACTAATTACTTTTTAATAGCTCTAAACAATTTCTCTTTTCCTTCTTTCCTTAAATAGGACTAGACCCCTTGTACTGGAGGATAATCCCAAATATGTCAGTTCTGGACAGCTTTTTTAATGATAGTGACACACAACCTGATTTTCGGCTGAGCAGGGAGGCCCTGACAGTGCTGCTGGATCTCATGACAAGTGAACGGCAATAAGGATGGTGTGCCACAATCCAAACTCTGGTTTTTCTTTTATGGCTGGCGTGATCATACATACAGAGTGGTCTCCAAAGTGTTTGACATGCCTCGTTCCACTGTCCACCGCATTGTCCACTGAGTTGCTGAGGAGGTAGTGGCCATTCGCCACCAAGTAATTCACCTCCCGAACACCCCAGAAGACCTGGAGGCAGTTTGCCATGGGTTTGCAGGGCTGGCAAGACACAGAGCTTTCTTGAATGCTGCAGGAACAATCGATGACTGCCATGTCCGCATCAAGTCACCGAGCTGCCCTGATGGTCAGTGCTACAGGAACAGGAACCACTGCAAAAAATGGCTTATCTTACATAGTATTTTCGTCTTGTTTATAGTCAAAATATCTAGTTTTACTAGATAAACAAAATGACAATATTTTTTGTCTTGTTTTCAGAAAAAAAAAACGAAATTAAGTACATTTAGCTTAAAACAAGTACAATTATCTGCCAGTGGGGTAAGTAAAATATTCTTAAAACAAAAGTATTTTACTTACCCCACTGGCAGATAATTTTACTTGTTTTAAGCAAAATGCACTTAAGGTCAGTCTACCCTCCTCCAGGGCATTTTATCCTGGCAGACAGAGGTTACCCATGCCTCCGACAGCCACTCCCCCTCATCACTCCCTACAAGAGGCCGGTACAAGGTTTGGGTGCCCAGCGCTTCAAAGTCAGGCGCACCACACCTTTGTACCTCAAGTAAGTGAATTGAAAAGACATAAAAAATACTATAAAAGAATAAACAGATTTATTTTTCTGAAAATTTACTTTTGTTCCTTTTTTTTACATTTCAGGTCATAACAGCCTGTGCCATCCTCCAAAACATCTGCCTTGGGGTTGGTGACATCATGGCCCTGGAGGATGAGCACGAGGAGGATGTGACAGAGGAGGAGGATGAGGGGAGCATGCTTTGGAAGCAGTCAGTGGTGCTCCCTGGCGTGACCAGCTTTTTGCAGAGGTGTCTGCCCTAGAGGAGGTACCCACTGACCACGACTATTTGTAACAGGCAAATAAGACAATTTTACAGCAAAAAAAATATTGAATGGACCATAAAACTGTTTTGTACAGTTGAAATATTTTATGGTTTGATTTGAGTATGCAAGTTAATTTAATTTATTCTTCCCTTTCTTAAAACATCTCAGTGACATGACAGCCGTCGATTGTTTTTTGTAATACATTTCTATATTTAGCAGGTACTTATAGTGTGCGGGATCATTTTTATTAATATTCTGTTGATTTAAAATTGTATGTTGTTTTCCTGAGGGTAAACCTAAGTTATGTTGTAAAGAGTTGTTAAAAGTAATTGCAGTTATGTTTTGAATGATTTGTTTTAATGTAAAAAATAATTTTCAAGACAAAGAAAAAAATGTATTTAAATGTTTATATTATATGTGTTGTGTAAGAATTATAAGTTGCATAAAAAATGAACAATGCACAAGATAATTATTTTATTTCCACGTATAAAAAAATAAAAAAATAAAGAAAGCCTAATTCCAAATAAATTACATTACAAAAATAAATAATGCCTAGAACGCATTTATTTTTTTACTTACAAATATAAACTGTACAGCAACTTTGCCTTGCCAATGGACTAGATTTTACAGTTGCAGTTGGCAAATAATTTAAGAAAAACTCTGTAGTTAAAGTAATTAATATTCACAGAAGCAAATTTAGTATGTACAATATGTATATGCATAGGTACATTGTTGCAGTTTTGCAGAAGGCAGAGTCACATATTTCCAATGAGCTTAGTCAAAGAAGGAATTAAAATAGAATTTTGCAGCTTATTCAGTTACTGGTATGTAAATAAGTTATATTTATCTATCTATCTATCTATCTATCATCTATCTATCTATCTATCTATCTATCTATCTATCTATCTATCTATCTATCTATCTATCTACACTATATTGCCAAAAGTTTTGGGTCACCCCCTCTTAATAAAAGGTTTGACTACTTTATTCATTTCCAAAAGTACAAATCCTAATGCTTAAGCATATAATGATATTCTAGGGAATTGTGTGCTTCTAGTTTTATAGCAACAGTTTGGAAAGGAGCCTTTTTTATTCTAACATGACAGTGCCTCTGTGTATAAGGCAAGGATCAAATATAAATTATGATTCAGTCAGTGTGGAAGAACTTGATTGGTCTGTAGAAAGCCAAGTCCTAATCCCAGCTGAACACCTCTGGTGTGACATTAAATGCAGACCTTGAGCCAAAAAATCATCACCAAACACCAATGACTTGTACATATGGGATACAGTCATTTCATACACTTCAAAACTGTTGCAAAATAGGTGGAAATACTATTTTTTAAGTACATTAATTGTTTCCAAAAGCTGCATTTATTTGGCTGCATTTAAAGTCACACCAGAAGTGTTCAGCTGGGATTAAGACTTGGCTTTCTGCAGATCAGTCTAGTTCTTCCACACTGACTGAATCATCATTTATCTTTGATCCTTGCCTTATACACAGATGCATTGTGATGTTAGAATATAAAAGGCTCCTGTCCAGGGCCGTGCAGAGACCTTTGGAGGGGCAGGTGCTCAAAATATAAAAGGGGCACATGAAACAAGGCTTTAAATAGGGCTGTGCACAAAATATCATAACAGCAATGTATAGTGACGCATTCCTTGCTGATACGCGTATTGATGCGGATGCTGTAAATACTGTAACAA